>JAOEGS010018127.1:17756-30185 GCA_025447755.1 Corythornis vintsioides | reverse complement strand
TTTTTATTTATTCGTATTTTGAAAAATATTCAGAAAGCAAATAGTAGATAGTTCTTATCACTTTTTCTAAGTGGCACTCTTGCCTCTGTGATCTCAAATCAGTTTCCAAAGTTACACCAAATAAATGATTTAATGATGATCTTCTAGGTCCCTCCCAACCCCTAATATCTATGAATCTATGAATAATCTTTTACAAATATAAGAGCCAACCAGTCCTATCACCACATATGCTCATCCTGACAACTACCCAAAATAAGAGGACTTCTCAGTAAGAACAAGTGAAAATGAACAATTTTTATGAAAATGAACAATCGATTTTTTTTTATTCTTAGACAATAACTCTGTTTTGTTAAGAGCAATGGGCATATTTACTTTTCATTTACAAACCACTTTAAAAAAAAAAAGCATCAGACTTTCCAGCTTTGTAACAAAAAAAACCCAACTGTTAACTAACATTCCATTTCATTATACAGAGTAAACCAAAAATTAAGGTCAAAAGGGAACCCACAGCACAGTGCAGATCTTCACTGAGTACTGCTATCACCCAGATCACTACTAAGAAGCCCAAAACACAAGCCTACCACATTTACTGCACTGTGTATCTCAGGACAGATCACAAATAATAACAGCCCCTGTGCTTTATCTACTGTTTTCAGGAGACAAATCAGACAGAGGAAAAACAGTGAAAGACTATTTTATACTTAAGTCAATAAACATGCTTTTGCAAGAAAGTCACATCAATGGATAAAAGATTTCTGGGTTTGCTGCCTATAAACAGACACATAAAATCCAAGTGTGTTTGGGTGTACAGCACCTACTCTTCCCTCTGTGACAGGCAAAGCAACAGTTGTGTTGCAAACACTGTAAAAACAAAATACTCCTTTCATTTCCTTTTAAAGAGCTTCCTATTTAGCTACATAATTAGAACAGAACAATTGTATAGACTATGGCAAAAATTTATGAGTAATTTTTAAAAAGGAACTGAAATAATCTGAGTTACTGCTACCAAAGAACTCCCACCCTTTATTTCTGAGCTTAGAACAAACCCTGCTAATCTGACTGAAAGGAAGGACTTCTAGAAATCCCCAAAGATTGTGACTTGCCAGCCTATAATTTTTTTAGAAAGCAAAGCATTATTATTTTCCTCTTCAATTCTCTACTGGTATTTGTAAATTATTATAAAGGACACGAGGAAAAGTAAGACTAGAGACCAGGAAAATGCAATAAACTACCTTTTACTTTCACAGTTACTGCAGATACGTCTGCCTTAGTAAGAACTGCCTATTTCTTTAGACAACCTGAGGAAACAAAACAATTTCTCTGATGTTTCAAGTCCCCTGTATTACCCAGCCCACCATGCCAACACATGGCATGGGAAAAAAGTATCCAGCAACTGTCAGGATGCAGGATCTCCTCTGTGGCCAGTTTCATACCCAACTGCTTTCCACAAAAGGCATTGGGAAGAAAGTCAGTACCCCTTCCCTCAATACACTATAATATATAATAAAATAAAATCAATAAAAAGGGAAGCTATTCTGGCTAGATACTCTTAAAGATAGAATACTTACAGAGAATTAAGTTTCTCCCAGTTAAAAACAAGAGGAAAAAAAAAACAACAAAGAAAACAAAAACTAGGAACACTCACCTCTTTTCTGAACACCTACTTATTAATTCAAGCAGTCAATTAAACCACAACAGGATTTTAGAATTTCTCATCTGAGATAACTGTTGTGAAACAGTCACACTTTTCCTCTAAATGTAATAACATTCCAATTTCTGTGGGTTTTTTATGGGTACAAAATAGACTTTTACAATATTTTTCAACAGAAGAAATCAGTATTTTCACATATGCATTTGCTTCTTAAGAACCACGTGACAGCCAAGTCTTGCTTTACAGTCCAGACCTTTGAAAGACCAGCATCTTCTAGAGGGGAAAGTTTAAACTAGAGAGAAAAGCTGAGTAAAGGTCTGATAACTGTATCTTGGAGTGAGTGCATCTCTCTCTAATGAACCCTCCCCAGAGCAGGAGAGCTACAACCAGTACACAGAGTGGTCAACAAGGAGGCTGTTCACTCAGGAGGAAGGAGATGGTCTCACTACATGGAATTTGCTCTGTTCTGCTGCAAATTGTCACGACTGCTCCTGCAAGCACCTCTGAGGAAAAAACACCAGGCTCCACTGGTTCTTCCCGTGGCATGAGAAAAAAGGTGAGAATCACTCATTTTTAACCTTAGCTCAACATGTCCTCCCTCTCCTCACTCTGCCAAAGACAAGATTCTGAAGAAATCTTCCAAAAGATTTGGAAGAAACTGAGACCAAGAAAAAACACACGACCAAAACACTAAACTAAAGAAGCCTATTTTAATAAGAAGCATACTGTTTTCATTCAGCATTTGGATTTTAAATAGCAGAGCTAAAAGCAACACTGAGAAAAGCAGGACAAACTCCTGGATTCCCCCCAGTCTCTGCTACAGCAGGGCAGGAATCATAACCATAGACTAGGAAAGAGAAGCTCTAACAGACAAAGGTCCAGGCTTTCTACTGGCTCTGCAAACTGCTGGCTGACAGGCTCCAGTGTTTGCACAGCAGGACAGGAGGAAGGAACTTAAAGTGAGTTCTTGACCCATTGCCTAATGAGGCTAGAGGACCTTGGCATAATGACTACAACAGCTTTCATTAGCATTCTTCCATGAAGAGCTGCTTGGTGTCTGCTGACACAGGTGAGCAGTGCACCAGATCCCATTACAACTGTATATGATTAAAGGTAAGGGCAGCATCTTTTGCTAGCTGCAAAGCAGCAATTCACATGCACTTGACACTTTCCCTGAACCTAATGAGGATTTCCATGTTTCTGTAAATAGAATTAACTAAAAGCCAATCGTGTAACTTGGTAAATGCAACATTAAATTTGAATATGGGTCAGCAGCAGTGAAGACAGTCTCACCTTACTTGACATACATGATCTAAATATAAACACAGCTATTTGAACAGGCAATGTGAGCTGTAAAGCAGCCTGCAGAAATAAGGCTACAACCCTGTAACATCCCAGTCTAACTTACAGATGACATCCCTCACCAAGAAACTGTTGCTGCAAAGCACACAGCATCTTGACAGACACCCAGAGTAGTCTAGTAATCTAAACACTATGGTAAATAGAAACATCATTTCTTTATTAAAATCAAGCTTACAAAGTTGTAGACCTTAAGAAATGTCAGACCTGTAAATGGCAATGGTCACCTACAAGTGTTTGTAGAAAGATTCACTGATTTGTGATGCCAATAATTATAAATTCTTCTTTCAATTATGTCTCAGCTTATGCAGCAGTACCAGAATCATGTTAAGACTTTATTAAGCTTATTTCCTAGTTAAATACATATTTACTATTTCAGAGTTAGTGACAAGCTGCACCTTACCAAACTAACAGCTTGATACCCCACTCTGCATTCATCTCACCTCTGCCTCCAAACAAAAATTGCTTAGAAACATGGGAGATATTGCCACCCAGTATTTAAATAATGCCTATGGGTGCTTTTCAGTGTATTACCTCACTTATATACTGCTGAAAACTTACAGAAACTTAATTGTCCTGTTCCCAGAGGCCATATCCCTAGGAGAATATTACCTTCAGTCATTATTAAAATGGATTCTAAATATATGTATCAGCATGATAACAGCACATATGGATTTTTTTTTCTGGTTGGTCTTGTAACAGAAGAGAGTAGGGAAAGTTGGAGCTAGCTAAAAAAGTCACATATATACCATCCTTTATTACTTCTTTATGGACTCATAACTTGTCTTATTTTGATTCTTCATAAGCTAAGATTTTCCTCAGTCTCAGGATTGAGCATTGACAATTAAACTGATTTAGTGAAGTAAAAAAATGGATACTAAAGAGACATTTCCCTCTTATAAAGGAATCTGCTGTACTTATCAGAAGGCAATAACTCCTAAGCAAATACTGAAATATCAAGTATGTAACACAGACAGAAACGTGCAAAACCCCTCTACATTTTCCCCTGAGCCAAGACTTGCCACCACAAGAAATTCCCTCCTCTGGCTCCGGCCCAGCCTCACTGCTGAGCTTGCACAGGACAGTTCTAGTAACTGGTGCTGATGTTCAAGCTACAACCATGACAGAAGAAAAAACCCAACATGCATCTATCTGTGCTGCTTTTTAAAACTTCCCATTAAAGGCAAGATGTGCTGCTAGGAGGTGATTTTCAGTGCTGAAAAAGAAGGCAACAGCTTCATGGAGCCAGCTCCTCTCAGACTAACCTTTTGCCACAAGAGGGGCAAACCTGCCACTGCCTCCTCTTTTTATGCCCATTTTTCTTTCCCTCATGAAACCCTCCTGAAATAAGCTGGCCCCTCCAACCACAGACATTTAACTACATAACATTGTTTTATTGTATGCTTCTCCTCCACCTCCATGACAAATGTGATTACAGGGGAAAACCATCAGATTCAAGTCAGTGTTCTCATGATTTTGCAACTAAGCAGCCTGTTGATTTGAAAAGCTCCATCTTCTCTTTTCTATACAACATAAAAAAAAAATCATTTCTTCAAGTAAGCCTTGAATTCTAAGAAAATTCTGTATTTAATAGCAAACCCACGATTTTATTAATACTCTATCCCACAAAACACCTTCTACAGAGAGTCCTTACTCAGAAGTACAGAATCTTTTCTTGAAGAAAACACTAAAGTTAATCCAGAACTGTATTCTGTAGGCACATACAGAAAAAAAACAACCCACAAACAAAACCAAAACCAAACAACCAACCAAACAAAAATACCCACAAATTTGTCCTTTTCCTTGAATTTCCTTCCAAAGAATTGGGTTTTTCTGTTCACCATTATGAACAGCTGCCCACCAGCTTTTGGGGATGATAAAATAACCAGTTCCTGTCTCACCACACCAACAATTTCAAACACTTTCCCAAGGAGGAGCAACAGCCAAGAACCCACCTTCCATCACTGCTTGGCACTGAGGCCCTGGGATTCCCTTATTTAAAGGAAACAGAGAAGATTTCAAGGGCAATTTGACAGGATTTTTCCAATAATTTAGTTGAAATTCCACAATGTTGTGTTTCAACAAATATATGAAGAAGTTTTCTTTGGAAAAGCTGAAGCAGCCTTTCAACTAGCTAGACATGACCAAGAAAAGGATAAAAAGCATTTCATCTTCCTTTCTAGGTTTGAGAGCCATATTATGCTTCTCATAGTCTTCTAATACACTGTCCTCAGCTAAAGCTATAAAGAGCACAGAGATTTAAATGTATTTTTTAGAAGATATATATGCATTTAGTTCATTTCTGTAATAAAAAAAATGTGAGGACCCCCTTTGTGGGTGCACTGCAGCCAGGAGCTGGATTTACTTTTTTGGTTTAATTACAGTTATTCCATGTTGAAGACCACAGGGGTATGAAGACACTAAATACCATGTTCTGGACAATTACAATGGAGACTTCTGTAATGAAGACTATTACAATTTAATGAGCATTTTGCAGTGGGGTTTACAAACAACCCTGATAGATAATGCATCCAGATACACTCACTGTGGAGTCTGAAGAGCAGCAATAATTTTTCTCTTTTGATTTTTGTCACATCTTACTTTCTAACAACATAAATACACAGATATATCTATCATAGATATATATCTATGCACATACACACATATATTCACATATATGAACACACACACACACACTCCCTCCACAGCCAACCGTTTGGGGCTCAGTTGTGGGGAGAGTAAATGGAATCAGAACATGGCAAGGGAAGTGAGACCACCAAATTGTCACTAGGGCTGATCCTCTTCCCTCCTTTCTGGCCATGAGTAGCTAAAACTCCATCCAAATTCAGCCTGAACCTGACCTTGAAGCTATTTTTGCACTCCCCTGCATCCACACAAGTTTGAATCTTCCTCTGCTGTGAAGAACAGACACACTTTGTATGTTCCACAAGCAGGAGTAAGATGGGACACGTGGAAAGCAGGTCATTCCAAAGAGCTTCTTGTGAACTGTTAACTGTCTTGGGTTACAGGAACATCCTCATTTAAGAACCCTGTAACACCTGTATCAGAAGATACAGGTCAACTCAAGCATCCCACTCAGCCTATCAGCTCTGAGGTTGCAAAATGAAACTTCAGAGTAAGAAAACAAGCACTTGGATGTGGTCCCACCTTAAATAATTATATTTATATATTTATTTATTTTAAGACAATTAAAAACTACCATTACCTATCTGCCCTGGGCCTTTGTCAGAGCTCAGTGATCTGATCAGTATCAGATCACTACAGAATAGCTTACAAGATGCAAATCCACTGGAGCTGGATTGAAATGGGGTACCTAAAACAGGTATCTAAGAGCCCCTGCACAGGCTGCTGCCCTGAACAGTGCAGCCTTACATCCAGGGAGCACAGACAGTCCTCAGTGCTTAATAACATGGTGCTATGTTCATGGCTGCCAAAGACATAACATTTAAATTTTATCTTTATATAATCAGGTTATCCTTGAACTTGCAAGCAAAAATACAAATCCCAGTGAAGCACAACTTCCCTGTCAAGAATAACATATTTAGTTTCAATCACCTCTGAAGAGACTCTGAATTCAGACTGAAAACTTCAACAGTGCACTCACACAGGAAGAAAGAAGGAATTCCAGGGGCAAGGGGGAAGAGAGTGAGAATTAACTGTACACTATAGAAACACATGCCATTTAGCAGTCACTTATTCTAAATTCATCTAGACTTTTGTATACTAGATTTAAGACTGCTCTGTGACTTCCACCTCATTCTAGAACAGAAAGACAATATTCTAACAACCTGCCATCAGATAAAACAGGGATGTTATATTTTAATAATTTTCCATTAAAACAAGAAATAGGAAAAAATTATGAACAGAACAACAACAAAACCCCAGTATTTTTTCTCAGATAAACTGGTAGCCAGTCACTCAGCAGAAGTGACCAAACTAATGAAGTCTGATCCTGATTAGATCAGGCTTGATATGACAGATTTCAATCTTTAAGTGTAAAACTTGAAATGAGAAGCAAAAAAACCTCCCACCATGTCCAGACAGATGACATGCTGGTCAACTTTTCTCTCTCTCATTTTTTTTTTTAATAAGCTGAACCTACAAAACATTCCATGGTAGAAAAGTATGTATTTTACTGTTGCCTAAAAAAGTATTTTTATGTTAAGTAAAATGAGTAATACTAATCCAAAATTGATGCTTCTATGTTTCAACTGTCCTTACTGAGGTCAAATACAACAGAGCCAGAAGAGTTGAGCTCTGGAAAAGGATAATAATAAAATCAATTTTATTATTAAATAAATCAAAGTCAATAAAATCACTGGGATTCCTTGGATATCTAAGCAAATTTAGGTAAAGTTGATCAAGTCCAAGGTTGTGTTTTCATGGAAAGAACATGACAAATTCAACAGATACCCTCATAAAAAAATAAAGCAAAAAAAAGCCCCAACTACAACCCACAAAACTGAGTGGAAGTCTACCCCAGGCATTGCCAAAAAGCCCTCAGAGATGCTGTGTGGAAGAACTGGGCACACTTGCCCCACAGGACAGAACTCCCCAGGTACTCCCTTCCCACTTGAAATATTGCACAGATTTAGGAAGCATCCCTTTGTGTCTGATACCAGTTACCTCTTATTTCCTTGTCACTGGTGAAGAGAATGATTCATGCTTGTCTAACGTTTACTAGAGGACCATGGAGGTGAAAAACAGTCATTCCCTTCCAAGACTAATGTTAGGAACAATCCTTGACCAGTTGTCAATGAATGCTATTGAAGTCTCTTGTCAATTGCATTTGCTGACTTTGCCGCTCCACAAAAACTCCACAGCACACCAAACCCAGCTCAAAGCCAGCAGAGCAAGGTAAATGTTCACAGCAAACTGCAATAAACCTGCAAGACACACACAGCCTCTCTCCTCAGCACCCTGCCCCAGCTCAGTCTGTTAATGAGCCTGCTAAACTGAAGTGGCACTGCCACCTTAAGACACAAGGCCAGCATTACAATTTGCATTACACTAGACTAGCAACCATTTTTTTTGAAAAAAAACCCCACCCCATAAATGAAAATTCCTGAAATAAAACTGTGCAAGAAATACATTGCTTTAAGTCACTTGATCATGTCATTACTGTTTTTCTCAATTAAGTAGCAATTTAGTTAAGCAATTCAGCTTACCTTGAACATTTTAGCATCATGGTGAATCAAGTGCAATATTGCACTACTTCTGTAACTCTTAATTTTCAGCAATATTGATTATATTTTTAGTATCTAGACACAGTTATTGTGACATTTACATATGGAAGGAACATTTACATATGGAAGAACTTTTAAAAGGACTTAAAAAAATCCAATTGGGTGACAGCACAGTTAGAATATTAACTGAGGTAAAAGTCTTGTCAAGCTACTGCAAACTCCAAATAATTGAAAGGAGCCAAGTCATCCTCTTATTTATCTTCAAATGTGGTATTCCAGCATCATGTTGATGATAAGCACACCAATTATTCTTTACCTTTGAACAAGATATGACTTGGCTTTTAAACAAACTATTTCCATGCTCTTATACTAGAGACAACAATCCTACCTTTAGTAGAATATGCCTCAGCAATCATCCGTAGCCTATAGGGTGGAACTGCAGCCAACTGCAAATCATCTACTCCAACTCTGGCATAAGTGTTCAGAGCTTCTTTGTAATCACCTTCCACATAGTTCAATTTGGCCATAATTAGGTTTGCTTCTTGTAGGAATTCTGGCTAGAAGGAATAGGAATGAGAAAAGGTTTTGTTCCCTGAGAAAACACAACTAATTATTTCTGATCGTTATTCGGTCTATTTTCTGTATATATTCTCTGTAGAAACACTCAGGAGATTTCTTTTAACAAAGCACCAAAACAATAAAATTCTGTCTTCATGTAATATTGTAATGTAATATTCACGTCCTCCTGTCAAAAGGAGGACAATGAGTACAGAAAAGATAACCTGATGTAGGAGATGCAACAATACTTAAGTAAAAGAAGGGGCAGAATGGTTAAAAACATCAAAAGGTTATGACAGAAAATGCTTTCAAGTATTAAACTCATTTTCCACACCCACAAACATGATTTAGGGAACCCCTCCTGAATACTTCAGAGATTACTACAGAAATATGTCAAGTATTTTGCATTTTCTTAATGCACTATTTAATGCACTACAGAGAACAACATGGTTATATATTCCAAGGAAAACTTCCCCAGCACAGGTTGTAAGCACTTCACTTATCCCAAACGTCAATGACATTTTTCTTTTTTTTTTTTTTCTAATGAAAGATGATTTCAGAAATTTACCTGAATAAAATTCCATGGAGAAATAAAGAGCTATGAATCAGCAGAGTGCTGATGATGTTCTGGGAATAGCAATGATAACAAAACTCCATATAAGCACCTTCCATGTTTTTCTCCATGGTCAGGGGAGTACTCCAGCCACTTTGGGCTTGCTCAGGCTGACTTACATACCTTTAGGTTTCCCCTGTCAAGTGCTGCTGTGAGATGTTTCCTGACCTCAGTCAGCTTTGGTCTGGGGCCCCGTGGACTACTACTCTGTTTGAGAGCATTTTCCTTCAAAAACTGTTCTAGTTTGGACTCCCCAAGAAGAAGTTCTGCCATGTCATCTGTAAAGAAAACCAAAGACATGAAATATTATAAATCATCTTATTTGGCTAGCATTTCAGTGGAGGCAGCCACGGCCTGAATATTCAATCCCAGCTAAGTAAAACAAACACAGTGTCAGGTATTCAGATCCAACACGAGTCATGTGGGTACTTCTCAATTTATCTTTTACCTGCCTGATTCACTGTAGAATCAAGTTCCCTGGATTGTAAGGTGGAATGAGTTAGAAGGTTACTCTGAACTCAATATTCTCCTGCAACACTCAATTTAGAAGCCTCCTGTAGCTTTCTGGACAAGACAAGATACACTTCTGATATTCCCTTTACCAAACAAAATGGTTTGTGTTTCACAAAATGCCTATTGTAGTTGCAATATAAATACTGCTAGTAGATTAAATTATGCAACCAGCTTTAGTTTGCATGTCCTTCATGATGGCTTTGATCATCATGCACATCTCAGATGTAAGAATGCAGATACCACTGAGAACTTGTTAAGGCTGCAGCCATCCCCAGTCCTCAGAACAAAAGTCCCTTTCTCACCATTCTCCTTGTTTCTTACAAGAATAACCAGCACATCTGGGACATGAAGGTAGAATAGAATAGAATAGAAATAGAATAGAAATAGAAATAGAAATGACTAGACTAGACTAGACTAGAATAAGCAGGCTGCCCAGCAAAGCTGAAGCCAGCACATCTGCACAACTTCAAGAAACTGGTTCATCCTCTACCTTGCCTTAATTCAGGACCACTACACTTATTTTACTGGAATCTACTGAGTCTAGAGCTGTAAAACTCATCTCACTATTGACATGTGAAAGGACCAGGTCATGCCTTGTAAATGATGTCTGAATAACCAACATCTGAACTACCAGTAAAGAAAATAGATTTAAAAAGTGGGAAAGGTGAAAAGGTGACAATGAGAGAAGTGCTCACAGCCCTGCAGCACTCTCCTTCCAGGACATGGAAAAGACCAGGACAGGCAGATGCAGTGTTACTGTGGATGCCAAGAGCTGTCCCAGGAAACTCAATGCATCAGCATGATCTCACCTTGTAAGTACAGCAGATTTCAGGTGTCATTTGGACTAGAACACAGCCCCTGTGCAATGGCACTGTTCAGTCAGCCAGAAGGACCAGTGCTGCCCAGTAAGGGGGCTATCAAATGCAAAAACCATTTTGGTTTCTTTTGTCCTTAAAACCTCCATCTCACTAATGATACTCAAACTACACTTCCTTCAAGACTGAGCATAAAAGACCAGATCAAGAGCAAAGACATCAAGCAAAAGCATTATTTTTCCATTTATGTTTTTATTTGGCATTCTGGGAAAGATATTCATGGCAATCTGGACATGTATTTGTTCTCATGCTTTACTGTTCAAACAATCCTGCAGAAGAGGAAGATCTCAGCCTTGCTACCAGTCTGCTTCATTTTCTGACCTTCACAAATGTCATATTCATCCATCTTCTATTTGCACTAACAGTTCCATTCCTTTGCCCACCAAAGTTTCTCCTGATAATTCAGGTGTACTCATCTCAACCCTAGACCAGGCAACATTGTGATATATGGGGAATGGATTTAATGTATTTTTTGTTCACTGATGAGATAAACCCTGGTTTAAATGCTGTTTAATCCTTCTGATGATATAGCATTTATTGTAGCATAACCTTTGCTGTAGAATTTTTACTTGTAACCCTTTTTTTTGTGTTATAATACTTACTGTGTAACTTCCACTTCTGCTAAAATGTCTGTATGTTTATCTAACGGACTGAGCTTCAGGAATTTGAAACTAAGCCAAGGACGAGATAAGCGGAGAACAACTGGAGAAAAAAAAAAACCGAGGAAAAAAAGCATCCAGCAGAGAAACTGCAGCCTCCACAGTCCCTCTGGTAACGAGGGGGCACATGCGCAGAGCACGGCTTAGAAAAGAGATAAAAACTGTCCCGGGCGGCAGCTGGCGGAGCGGAGACCCCCTGTCGCCCAGCGCTCTGTTTGCTCATACCTTGCTGCTGTATTAATTAATAAATTCGGAGATTGGCATTAGCACTCAGACTGGAGCGAGTGTCACTTATAACAACACCAAATCATCTATCACTTCCCATGTGCACTTTCTTCTTTTAGGAGCACTTTTATGACTTGTCACAAGTGTTTCCTTTCCCTTAAACTGTGCATCTTCTGCTCAGTTTATCCTCAGAACTCTCAATACAGCTTCAATAGCTGCTAGCCACAATTTTCTTTGAAGATGGGAACTATTCCTTGAATAGTTTATTGAAATACAAGGAAGGGGAAAACAAACTATCTCTCTGGCAAACCATTAATTTAGAGATATCTGAAATAACAAATTCCTGTGTGACCTGCCCTGAGTGAGGCTGCCCTGGCAGGGGGGTTGGACTTGATGATCTCCAGAGGTGCCTTCCAACCCCTGCCACTCTGTGATTCTGTGACAGAGTGGCATTTGGATCCCTTGCTGAAACCACTGCTTTGCTTCAGGAGCTGAAATATCATCAGGGCTGTTTGCAATGAAGAGAGGTCTACCTTTGATATTCTTCAGCACTTAAACAGCAGAACTTCAAATAAGCCAAAGAAGAAAGCTGCCTTCCCTCTCACATGCATTCTTTAGTCTCAAAGATTTTTCAGGCCCACACTCCTGTAACGAGCATTTCTTAAATTAAATACAATAGATTTATCTTTATAGATAACTATGTATATATATACACAGGTAAAAACCCCGGGCAGTCTGTACACCAGCGGCCAGAGATGCTTTCTTTACA
>JAOEGS010018127.1:0-12131 GCA_025447755.1 Corythornis vintsioides | reverse complement strand
TATCTTTATAGATAAATATATATATATATACACAGGTAAAAACCACAGGCAGACTGTACACCAGCTGCCAGAGATGCTTTCTTTACATAAAACACAAAATTGCCATGGAAGCACGTGAAACAACTAGTTTGGATGGTTACAGCACATTACTGGGTATCCTGAAGAACTGGTTAAACACCAAGGAAAAAACACAATAAACCTTGCACTATTAGGTGTGAAAATGCATTCCCTGAGGATTCTTAAAATGAAGAACTGAAAGAATCCCTATTACTAAAAGGGAAAATAATAATTCTGCCTGTAAGCAAAGAAGCACTGGCACATGGAAGAGCAGAGTGTAGCCACAGTCCACTCCATACTCGCTGAGCAGCTGCTCCACAGAAAGAGGATCAGCTTTAGAAGCTCCATTCTCACACATTTGTGTGGCCACAGCAGAACAAGCCAGGCACAGACACAGACCCAGCACTGCCACAGTATTCCTCCCTTGGACGTGGCAGAATTTCTCACACTGGGTGTCCTGGTGACCTTGACACTGGGGAAGGTAAGAGGAGAGTAACAAGAAACTGCCTCTGGAAAATTTGATTTAGCCTCTCTCTCTTCCCTCTCTCATCCTCCTCCCTAAGAGAAGTTTCTTCACTCTGACAATGACTTGAAAAATGATGATGATGATTTATTTTATAAAGCTGTTTAAATATTTGTTGCCATGACTGAGGCAAGTCTGAGAAGCTAATGATTATCCCCAAGCTAGGGCCAGTCCCAGTGCAGCAATACACAGCACACACTTTCCTTCAGAGGAGAAAACAACAGCCACAACTTGCACACAGATCCAATGAAGCATGAGACCCAAAGCTGTTCCAAGAGGTCACCCACATGCAGACAGCTACACTGGCACTGCCTCTCATCACAGAACTGCTGCACTCAGCTGCAGACTAACACCAGGAGACCACGTGGCTCAAAATGCAACCATACAAGTTACTGCAAAGCAGGATTTTCTTACTTACCATGTCATTCATCTGCTGAGGCAGTTGGTCAGGGCCAGACACTGGCAATAATATTTTAAATTACATGATGACTGAGAGAGTCATTAGCACTAAAGCACTGGCTGGAGGCTTGTCAGCCATTCTGTGCCAGTGAGATGGAGCCTCAGTGCTGCTTCTAACAAAACTCAAATTCTCTGGACTTTTCTAAAAGAGCCATTTATAAAAACATAGCTCTAGCAGAGTTTAATCATTTTCAGCTATCCCCTAAGACATCCTGAAATAACTTCAGTCATGTTTGAGAAGAAAGTGCTTTTCTTTTTCTTGCAGCACAGTATGAGTGATCTAGATGATATTCTTCTGTGAGGCATTTTATAAAGACAGAATTAAACTGTGTAAGGTTTTTAGATACCTTGAAGCCTACTGTTCTTTCAGACAGTCTAAAGAGAAGAAAAATAACAAAACTATTAGTGAACAGTTTCAAGACCATGAAAACTAGTGTCCCTCTTCTAGAAAATGTAGAGTTATGGATCAATGTGAAATTCTTGATCAAAGGGAAGAGCCCCTCTTATTTTTCCACTCCTCTGCTGAAGAATTCACAATACTTTTAGGGGGGGGCTGTCTGCTGCCTTCTATCACAGCTGCACTGCAGACCCATGTCAAAATGTCTTGAGACTAAATCTGTGCAGACATGGCTATTCTTCTTGGCAATATGGATCAACCCTAATGATCTTCAGAAAGGAGAATGAAGGGTGGCAGAAATACAGGGTGGAGGAAACCACACGTGATGATGCGTCTGTCTTTGTCAAAGTGTCTAAAAATATCATGACAACTGCTCTGCTGCTTGATTTTTAACATCTGCTTTTTGAAGCAAGATTGTTACCACACTACAAGCATCCAAAGCAGTGACTGAAAAACTGAGAATTAAATGAGAAGATTCAACTTCATTTATCCTGGGTCAAGAATGATAAAGAATACTTATTGCTACTAGCTTAAAAACAAGGTCAATCTTGAATTGACCACATGTGAAATACAAAATAGTCACTTTTCCAAGACATTTGTTGAATCCAGGGGTTATTAGCAGGCTAGGTGTGAGGAGATCTGGCTCCAATTTCCTTTCTAAAAGTAAGTTTAGAGAGAAGGAGAGAGAAAGGAAAGGATGGAAAGGAGGCAACACTGCACATGGCTCATAAAGGAGGAAAAAGAAAAAAAAAAAGGGGGGGAAGGGGCAAATAAAGCCCTAGCTGAATATAGATAAGAATATAATAATAATTAATAATAATAATCTGTCTCTTGCCTGCAGAATCCCTCTCCAAGAAGAGATTTTAACATTTCATTCAATTCCAGAGTGTACCAAGATACATCACCAGTGAATGATTCAGTGTTCTCAACAGAACTAATGAATCTGCTTCTGCCTGCTCTGTGGGACACCAAATGGCTGCCTCCTCAGAGTATTCTTTTCTTTTCAGTGGTGGTTCAACAGTCCTAGATCAAACCAAAGCAAAACACTATGTTATCTAGGCCACAACTGTTATCTCTGTGGTTTCTCCAGTGTTCCTAATATTAATGCAGAAAATTAAATATTTTTCAAGAGTCTGATAAGGATTTATTCCAGTTGTATTTTTAACATCACAAGGAAATACTGGCAAAGTACAAAGCAAAAATGCCTCTTTCAGATAACAGAGTTTCTGTCACCTCTGTGGCAACAACTATCAACAATCCTGCACCTGGAATCAAGGTTTCATGCATAACATGTTCCTCTTCAAACAGCCACCCATGCCATACTGCTGTGGTACACTGGCAATACCCATGGTCCTGTGCTGCATGCCTTAACAGTTTAACAGCTACAGCAAGAAAGAGTGTGGGGAAAAGCAATGTTTTCTTCCTTCTATGCCAAATGGCATAGATTAAAGGAAGTATTTTTAGGTTTTCATTTCACTCTCTTCTGAATTACACAGCTGCAAAAAAAAAATGTGCAGAATTATGATAAAATCTCCTACCACAAAGATTTGAGGAAAGAAACTCAGTTACCTCAAAATCAAGCCCAGAGGATGCAAATGTGGAAAGGAAGTATTCAGGAATAGGAAACAGGGAGCAAACTACCTACAGCATCTGAAGACACTGGACAAACAAACTTGAATCTTTCCTTGTCAGCAAGCAGGTAAATCTAGAAGGATGTTGTAAAACTTCACCCACTGTTCACCTAAATCTTCAGTATTTCAGTTAACATCTTCCAGCCTCTCAGAAAGCACTGCTGTCCAATTGCATTGCAGGGAAAACATGATGGCTGTCATTAGTTCCAAATGAAGACACTGCACGAGGTGAGATCAGTTAGATGGAGCATGGAGCTGCAATTAGAGAAGACACAGCTGCTTTACCTGCCCTGTGCTGGATTCCAAAGAGAGAAAGATACAATAATCTCAAGTCTTAAGACTAATAATCCTTTAAAAGTTAAAAAAAATCAGGGGAGGGAAGGCTCAAAGGGTAAAGAGAAAAAGTATGAGATTTCCAGTATTCCAAGCATTTTATATTTATTTCTTCCCATGACCAGCAGTAGTGAGTGAGCCCTCCCTGTCCTCTGTCTCCACAACACAGCTTAATTTTATTGTTTATTATTTTATTTTTTTTTTTTTTTGTCCTCCCTGAACCAGCAGAGGGAGGCAGGACTGAGCAAGTGGAGCTGTGGGGCTCTGGTGCCAGTCTGGTGGCTGAAACCATGATATATGGACACAAGGATGTCATTCAGGATTCATCACATCACCCAGCCCAACACCCCTGCTCCAAGCAAGACTAACTAGAGCAGGCTGCCCAAGTTCTTGTCCAGTCAGACCTCTGGGGATAGTGGAAGAGTAGCTAGGGAACATGTGCAGAACAACAGGCACTGCTGGCAGGAAGGCTGCAGACAATACACCTGTAAGACCAGAAGCAGAAAACACAGAGTCAGCTGCTCAAAAGAAACTTAATTCTACTTTAACACCTTTAATTATACACAGGCACTCACTCCTCTGCCTCTTAAGTACACAGAGGGCACAGCAGCCCTTTCCTGTGCAGCTGTGCAGTGTCTAGGCAACTTTCCTGCTTGACAAAACTCACTTTGAAGAAAACTTTTACTGGCTTCCCAAACTACTCATGCTTATGCAATTTACTTCCAAAGCACCACTGCTACGGAAATTTGTTTTATGAGGGCACATAATAATAAGAAGAGAAAACTACAACAATTGTTTCAAATCATTCCTTTCATTAATTTTATCACTTAAAAAAAATAAAAATTCAAGCTCTCAAATGTTGTGTTCAGAGCATCAGCACAGTAAATAATCAGTCAGGACAGCTACAATTTATCTCCAGCTTGCTGATAAGTTTATGTTTGATTTCAACGTGGCCCTTTCAGTCAGACACAGTGTAAACCCAAGCACTAAGAATGCAGGTCACACGTAGAAGTGAGAAGCACAAGTGATGGGAAATGGGATCAGCATCACCTCTGAGTGTTTAATCTCACTGCTGGAGAATCAACATTTTGCTTCTTCCCACTTATGCTTTGGTGATGTCACAAGGAAGATCAAAGAGTAACTTGGAAGCCTCTTCACACCCCAGTCCCTGCTTTGTTTTTTGGGGGTTTTCCTTGTTTGTTTTGGGGTTATTTTTCCCTTTTTTTGTTTGTTTGTTGGTTTTTTTCGTTGTCTGGGTTTTGTTTTCTTCATTCTATCACCTGCTTTAAAAGCAGGTCCCCTACTGCCTCTCCTTAAACCCAGCTCTAAAGCAATCCCATAGAGACCTGATTAATGCACAGCATTTTCCTCCCATTCAGGTAAAGAGACTGTAATTAACTGGTAAAATGAAAAACAGAAGTGTAGCTGGAAGCTGAGCCCAGATAAACCTGGATTTGTAATAAGGCACACTGGAAAGATAAGCAACAACTTGTTCACATAATTAACAGGAGAAAAAACAGGGGAAGGCCTGGAAGATGTTGCTTTCATTTTCCACGTGTTTTTACAACATTTTTACTGAGATAAAACAAGTTACTGGGCTCAGGTGAGCTGCATGCAGGACTGTCCAACTCAGAAGGAGCTCTCTGGCCTGGCCCCAGCACCCAGCAAGCTCCAGGCTGGAAGGACTGCTCCTTATTCCAATAGAAAGGAGCAGCTCTGATTCAACAGCCAAGGGACTAAGCTGCTGGAACAGGGAATTTAACAGTGAAGAGCAGCATTGCCAAAGACTAACACATAAGTTCTCTTTCATTTCTTTCTTCAGTGTAGTTTAAACTAGTTATCAAAGACACAACTCCTAAGCATCTGCATGGTCAGATCCTGATCCTCTCTCTTTTCCAGGATGTTTCAAAGTCCTTCCTTTGCTTTATTGCCCTATTTCCATTTTCCACACCAGAAGCATCAGTTGCAGAGCAGCTATATCAAAACTCGAGCTGATTAATCATTGTTAATAAGCATCTCTTCAGAATACTCATCTGGGTGACAAACTCAAGCTGTTACTAAGGCAGCAGTTTTTTCCTACTACATTACAGCATTTACAGATTTCTTATGTGAGAATTCCACTGGTGGTGATCCATATAAAGGTGGAATGAATTATTTTATCAATTTTTTGAATCTGACCCTAAGTTTTATGGCTCTGTCTCCAGAGGTCTATTCTGTGAACTGAATGAACCAAGACCCTGTTGGAAAAAAAACAGCATACACCCCATAAAGCTGTTGCAAAATGTGTAAAATGATTTAAAATTACAGCTGTATCTAAAAAAAACCTTACCACCACTCAAGCATTCCCTTCTCTGAAGCCAGCAGGAGATTACAGAAAAGGACTTTGGTTTCTGCCAACACACTTTGGGTGGAATGATGCCAACCACACACAGATCACCAGTTTTGCAAGAACCTGCAGAATCCCGTGCACAATCTGAAGCATCAGAGCAGCTGATGCCATGTCTGATTACAGCAGCACACCAACCACTGCCACATCTGCTGGCCCAGATTCAGCACCCTGCCTGCTCAGCCTGGAGCAGGGATCAAATGCTCTCCAACAAGCACAGCACCATTAGCCAGACATCCTCACTCCCTCCCATTTACCTGAACATCCTGACCCTTTGCTTTTTACAAAGTTATTGTCTTCAGTTGCCCCTTATCAGATTACCAATTAAATCCTGTTCGATGCAGAAAAAAATGCAGAGAATTTAACTATCTCACTCTAAACTCTGATTATTTACAAGACAGGTTTGCAGGGAGCACAAATGGCCTGCATTTGGCATGTCCCCTTCTTAGCTACCATGCAAATCAAACTCAAAAAGTGGTATCAATGACCCTGTGTTTATGCAAATGAACTTCTTTTCCAATAGAAAAGTTAATAATAACCTTTAACCCTTGAAATGATGTTAAAGGAACCTAGAGCAGTTATGATACAGACATCTACCATTATGGATGCACTGGTAATTCAGGCTACCATTTGTTCTTATAACAAAAACAAGGCAACAGAGCACAACCAACCCAACATCAACATGTGAGATGCCTCAGCTCTAAAACAATTACATTCCTAATATATGGAAGTATCCTTGTAAATGTAAACAGCTACAAGCTCCAAATACCCAGAAGCACTTAGTTCCTTCCACTCAGATCATTTACATGCTTCCTCACACTGGGAGAGAAGTTTCCCTTGCCTTTGCCCTTCACTGGCTGCTGCCACTGTTCATTTCCACCAGTTGTCAACACTCTTCAGATCCCTGTGAGGCAAATCAGCTCAGTAAGCCAGTAGAAAGTCACCCCAGAAAGAGAAGCATAGAGTTTTCTGCTGGCCCAGTGCAGTAACTCCCACCCCTGGTGTTCACCAACACAAGGGTGAGGCCAGGAACACAGAAGCACCAGGAGAAACTGCATGGAGGAGCAGCTTGAATAAAGGTAGAAGAAAAAGCTCCTCCAAGTAACTGCAGGAAGGTGTCAGACCAGCTTGGTTACTTGTGAAATCATCCTGGCTGTGCTAGCACTGACTCTGCCAGGTGACAAGTTAGTCAGAGCACAAGCAGCAGCTCTACATCTGTTCTAACACCCCTGGCTATCTGAAGAAACAAAGCTGCCAGTCAAAAAATGACAATACATCCTACTACTGGCATCATTCTTTGTTCTTCATTCAGAAAAATGTGTGTCCTCTGTACCCTTGCTCTGTACATGTGATAGTGAATGAGTCAGAAGGAAAACAAAACAAAAAGAGAACAACTGGAGAACTTTAATTCTACTTTTGTGGAAATTGGTGAAATCTGCACACTTTTCAGGTAGATCTCTTCAGAAAGCTCTGCATATTGAAATTGCATTAGGACTTCTATGTATAAAAACCAAGCAAATTTGACAAACATCTTCTAAGTAGGACATGAGTACTAAGAGGTTTAGAAATCCCTGGTTCACACTCAGGATAAGCTTCAACCATACATCTGAGGGCTTGTATTTCATAAGGGAGGAATCCAAACAAAAACTGGTAAGATGCTTCTATTTTTACATCCTACTTACATCCAGATAAAGGAACAGCATAGAAGGTGATGAACAAAAATCAGACATGTCAAGTACTCCTCAATCCTTTGGCTTTGCTACTCTGCTCCTATTTAACTCTGCTCCCTTGTTCTACAAGGCTAAAAGTGAGGCAAGATATAAGTAGTATAGAAACAAGGTGTGGAGAGGAAAGGCAGCCAAAGACTTGAGCAAGGTCACATTCTGACTGCAGAAACAATGGATGGCAGGAAATACCTGTGGAAATTCATGGATCCATTCAGCTTGGCACTGCACTGGCCTCAGGTTTCCCCACTGTTTGCAAAGGCAGGAAGGAAAGCATGAGAGCACTGATGTCCTGAGAATGCTCTGAGCAGAAACTCTTCAGACTGGATTCCTCTGTAGCTGCTTCTTTCAAGGTGCTATTGGAATTGTTCTGTTTCATCAAAAAATTCATGATAGACTTGCAATCAGTTTTGAATTGTGATTGCTAGCTCTCAAAGTTATCATTCTAACAGCACAAAATGTTGAGAATCCCATTTTCCAAAGCTATGAATGGCACGTTACACTCATAAAACTGCTGCAGAGAGGTTTCAAAACACAACCCTCATAAACCTGTTCATAAAACTATTTAACTTCAGTAAAATATATGTCATCAGATCTCCTAAAAAAATAAAAGCTTTTAATAAAAAAAATAATAAATTGAGATTTCAAATATATATGAACATTAACATCAAGGTGTTCTGGCTGTCACTAGCTGTTTTGGGGACTGCTGCACTAAACTGCTGTGTCAGAGAAAATCTCTCTCTGCTGGCTTGTTGCAGTTTATTCACACAACTGTGGTTTTGATGTCAACAGAGTTTTCCAAGACCAAGCTCTACAGATTAAGGCCTCTATTTAATAAAGTAGCCCATTCAGAGTGGCTTAAAATACAAAAGAATCCTATAACCCATGCTTCCCAATTCTGGGCACACTCTGAAATACATTCTCATTACTCTCAGATATTCACCATTGACTATTTTACCTCTTCTCACAATCTGTGGCAGTAATTTTGTCCTTGGAATGTTTAACTCTCAGGACTGTGCTTCACCACCATGCTGCTCATTTGCAGTGTCAGACCAAACAGAACCACATTTTCTTCACAGCACTTTCTCAGGGGGAACCTCTTTCTGGTGGTGAAACCATTTGGGAACACTCAATGCCTTATTAATGAAAACTGCTTTAAAATCTTCTTACAACGTGGGGTTTGTCTCAGCTCCATCTGAGAAGTGACACTCAGGATGTGAACATTCAAGGACAGCACCTTTCCTGCAAGCAAGACAAGGCAAGGAGCACGTCTTTGTGTACCTCAGACACAGCAAAACACTGCTGAGCCCCACGCTGAAGCTGGCAGGACCTCTGTGAGAGTACTTATGAAAGGGCAGAAAATGCCACAGAGAGGAGGAAACAGAAGCAGAGGAACAACAAAGGGAACAGCAAGGTCGGAGAAGGAGGTGGAGGAGGTGCTCCAGGTGCTGGAGCAGAGAGATACCCACCACTGGGAAGGACCAAGCTGGAGCAGGTGGACATGCCCTGAAGGTCCTGAGGCACATGGAGATCCTGCCACAGCACATTTTTTTCCCGAGGGACTGCAGCCAGCTGGATCCCATGCCAAAGCAAAGGACAAACATGAGCAGGAAGGAGCAGCAGAAAGAAACCACCTTGTATCCTCTGCCCCCCACAACACACGGGAATCTGGGATGCAGGAGTGAAGCTGAGCCTGGGAAAATGGGGAGGAAAAGTGCTGCTTGCATGTTTGTCCTTCTGTTTCTTACAAGGTAAATCTGTTTTAACTGGCAACAAACTACATTCCTTTTCCCCAAGACAAGCCTGTTTTGCTGGCAGCAGTAATTAGTAAGTGATCTCTCAGTCTTCATCTGAAGGTACAAGTCTTCTCATCCTATTTTCTGCCCCTGTCCCACTAAGGAGGGAGAGGGACTGAGCAGCTGGGTGTACACTTGACGTTAGCCAAGGCAAATCCACACCTGCCTGAAACAGTTTTGGCCAAATCTGTCATGGGAATGCTGAGGGAGCAAGAGCTCAAACAGAGATTTGTCTTACATGGCATCAATCTTATCACTGCTGCTGAGACCTGCTTCTGAAGGAGAAATACAAAACAAACTGGGCAAGTTCCACTCCAGGGTCCCTAAACCATGTCCCCAGCACCACAGCCACACGGGTTTAAACACCTCCAGGGATGGGGACTCCACCACCTCCCTGGGCAGCCCATTCCAATGCCCAACCACCCTCTCTGCAAAGACATTTTCTGAAAAGCAAGCTCACAAAGCCTTTCAAATACAATCCATCAGATAAAAAAAATGGTTCCATTAAATCTCATTTTTATTCATCCAAAATCACAGATGAACTGACATGTAGGCTTGATCCACTGTCAGGTTTTGTACACTCCTCATCCTGTAAGGAAGCAGACAGGATCCATCAGCAGAACAAACAACACACTCATCAACTCAAAATACTGCACCTCTCAAGGGCTGCCCTTCTCCAGGAACATGCACTCACACCCCCTGCATCCCAGGAGCTGCCACTGCTGCTGCTCCTCTCATCTCATTTGAGCCACAAGAGTCAAAGTCACAGGGATTCTGTACCCATTCAAAACATTTCCAATAGTAATCCAGCTCATGAACATTTCTGACAAATTCTCTAATCCCTGTTTCCAAAACTAATTAAGTCCAATTAAGTCCTGGTTAAGTAACAGTCTATTCTTTTGCAACAGCACTAGATTGAAGAGATTACAGGAGGGTTTCCCCCAAGGATTCCTTCCCATATGTGTTCAAAGGGCAACAAAGCCTATTCCTAGCAATGTTGATATCCTCAGTTAAAATGCTCCAGCATTCAAGAGTCAGGGCCAATTTCCTACACACTAATATATGGACAGACTGAAGATTCTCTTCCCTCTTTTCCATTCTCTCACACTTTAAAATCATTCTTATTGTTTCACATTCAGCCAAAAGCCAGATCTTTTACTGTCGATTCCCTAGCTGATTCATAAAACTGCACATTACTACAGAAGGAAGCAGTGAAGTTCTGAGAACTTTGTCTTCAATTGATTGTTTCAGATGAACTAACAAGAGGGACGTGCATCAGAGCACCTTCCAACTCACTGATCTCTTCACAGGTGGAACAGAAGCATCACTACTTCTTTTCAGTCTCACTAGCTGATAACCATGGCCTGCATCATGTTGGCTACACTGGGATCAACACCACAAACTGACAGTTTTAGACACCCTCAACAGCAGGGGCATGTGTTTTGTTAAATAAAACACTCTCTTCCTCTGTTACTCCACCACAAGAGTCTCTTAAGGTCACTTAGCTTACTGACTGCTGATGTTCTTGGTCAGCTAGAATGTGCAAGCCACAGATATTGATTTTATCATTCCTCTGCCGTCAGAAAAAGAAAAAAAAATATATAATACTTCCTCGTATTCTAAAGATCAGGAAATGCTCCAGTAATTTGTATTTTAACTGGTACTGAATCTAGAAGATGCTATAATACAAAATTCACTGAAGTGTAAAGTTATGCAGACTGCATCACCTCCTCTGATAGGCTTCAGTTAAGTAAAAAGTACCCAGATCTGAAAAATCTAAGTCAAACTGTCAGTACCATCTGCCTGGCTCTCCCTGCCTGTGAGAAACACTTTAGTACATCCTACAACTACAAAGATCATGCTTTTCAACCAGGGGGACAAAAAACATTTGCCTTTGCTTGAACTGATTGATCTGCAGTAGTTCATAGCCTATAACTCAATGAAGTGTGTCCTTAAACTAAGCATAATACCTTTAACCTTTTCATTTGTGTTTAACTTTAGTGTAATACCTCTGTGTTTCACATCATCACTCAGTTGTTTTTAAGGCCAATACAGATAAGGTTATCTATTAACTATTAATCCATCCATCCATTCTTGAATTCCTTCTCATCAATTCAGCTTTTTCCTCTTTTATTTGTTCTTCCACAGACCTGAATAATGCAGTTTTCTTCCCTGCCCAAACGTGCAAAGCTACCACTGCCTTCACAACACTCCCAGTAATGCCAACCTTGTATCTTATCCTCTATGTTACCAGCTCGAACTCAACCAACGTTCTGTCTCTGCAGACTTGACCTCTTTGTAAAAGTATCTTCAGGACCCCCTCCAGCAGATGAGCAAGGCCAGAGAGGCAGACACTATCCCCATGTCTTTTCTCACACCCAGGATGAAGATATGCGTGCCAAAAACAACTTCCCTGCATCTCCCTTGTCCACTAAGCACTTACCTCAGAACGCAGAACTACTTTTCACCTCCCTCCACCAAACGTTTAGAAGTTTGTGAGATGAAAAATAAGAGACCCAGCAAACCAGACAGAGTTTATAAGAAAATATATGAAGATGCAATATATTGCTTGGGCATGCTTTTAAAGATAAGGACAGAAGCCTTCATACGACAGGCTGTGCACAGATCCTTCAGCTGTGCTCAGAAGGCAGAGGAACATTCAGGGTCTCATGCCTGGGGCCAGGGTTTCATTGGGGGCTGCAGGAAGGCTGCAGAGGGGCTGTTCCCAAGGGCCTGCAGTGAAAGGCCGAGGGGGAATGGGTTGAAATGAGAGCAGAGGAGATTGAGACTGGATCTGAGGAAGAAGTTGTTTCCCTTGAGGGTGG
>JAOEGS010018126.1:140167-154413 GCA_025447755.1 Corythornis vintsioides | reverse complement strand
TTTTTTTTTTTTTTTTTTTTTTTTTTTTTTTTTTTTTTAAGAGCGATGAAGAAGGGACAGAGGCAGAACGAGCTCCTTCAGGCAGGGCTCGCACAAATCGCTCCCCGGTGGACTCGTCCCAGGTTTCTGCCCTTCCCTGTCCCTTCGCTCGGCTCTGAGGGAGAAACCCCGGAGCTCGGAGCTCGTCGGCGATGAGCCACATCTACGGCAGTCACCTTTCCCCCATGGGCAGCCCCTCCATGGTGTATCTCCCGGCCGCCCTGAGCTTCACCCCAGGCGGTGCCATCTCCCGACAGGACCCCCCGCAGAAACCCCCCTACAGCTACATCGCCCTCATCGCCATGGCCATCAAGGAAGCTCCGGAGCAGAAGGTGACCCTCAGCGGTATCTACCAGTTCATCATGGACCGTTTCCCCTTCTATCACGACAACAAGCAGGGCTGGCAGAACAGCATCCGTCACAACCTCTCTCTCAACGACTGCTTCGTCAAGGTACCGCGGGAGAAGGGACGGCCCGGCAAGGGCAGCTACTGGACCCTGGACCCCCGATGCCTGGACATGTTCGAGAACGGGAACTACCGTCGGAGGAAGAGGAAGCCCAAAGCCCCAGGGCCACCGGAGGCAAAGGGCAGCGCGGTCCCCTCGGATGGCGAGCAACCGCGGTCGAACACTGGCCCCGACGAGCCCAAGAGGGCCAAAGGAAGCTCGGCTGCGGAGTCGGGCGATGAAGGGGTCCCCAAAACGGGTGGGGGCGAATTGGCAGCATCTGGGGGCCCGCCCCGCTGCGGTGGAGCCCCGACCCCCCCCGCGCCCCGGACACCTCCCGCCGCCGCCGCCGCTGCCGCCGCCCCGTCGCACAAGAGCGGCCCGCGGGGCCGCAGCTTCAGCATCGAGAGCATTCTCTCCCAGGGGTTGAGACAGCCGCCTCCCGGGACAGCCCCTAAGGCGGCCCGGGAAAGCCCCGTCGGTTGCCTCGGCGGTTCCCTGGTCGCCAGCGGTGGCTTCGGTCCGGCCCTCAACGCCTCTCTCATGCTCGACTCCCAGGTGCACGGGAGGCTTTACCACATCGGCATCCCCTTCCTCTCCTGCTTCCCTCTCCACTTCTCCGAGGCAGTATTTAATTTCCAGTAGCTGGCCCATAATTAGACACCCCTCATCCCCATTCCCCGGTTGCTGCTTTGGGGGTGCAATGGAAGGACTCAGACCTTACCAAGCGGGTAAAGACATTAAAAAAAAAAAAAAAAAAAAAAAAAAAAAATTAAAAAAGCGATGTTAAAGGTAACTCAGGATTTCAGGGCATTTTCAAGGCACGTCTTGCTGTGGAGCTCTCTTTAGCATTTGCCTCCCACTCCCCCCCGCCAGATCGACTTTTAAAGGTAAAACGATTTTCTTTTCCCTTGGGTGGTGGAGGTCCAGAGGCGGGGAGGAGGGGGCATGGGGGGTGGTTTTCATACTGGCCTCCAAAGCCCCGTTGGGTTTGGTCTGCACCTTCAGTCTTTGCATCCCTCAGGTTTCTCAGACCTGGTTTCTGCAGAGCCCTTCGTTTCTTCAGTTTTCTATTTTATTTTAATTTTTTTAATTTTGAACACCAAATCCATCCCTGGGGGAGGAGGCTGAGTTTTGTTTTGCCATTAATACCCTGCACATAATAATATCTGATATTGCCCCACTGGCCTAGTCCGTTGAGTGGGTAAAAAAGCAGGTAACCAGAGCTGAAATAAGAGCAGAACAAACAATCCAGGCTCATTCTGCACAATCCTGCTTTGACTCAGCACTGTATATAACTCATGGCAAGCGGGTTTCCTGCCTAGTGCTTGTGCTTCTCAAGTATTGTGATAACATTTCTGTCTCACTGATGTGGCCAGAGAGAGGGGGATGGACAAACAAACACATTGTGAACATGGAGATGCGGCCAGTTTCCATGGCTTGCTGGAGTCAGTTGCTTCTGATCAAAAAAAGACTGGAGAAGGGTTGGTGTAGGCTGGTCTTGGGGTTTTGGAGTAGCTGTGTTATCAACCCAGACAACTACCAGGAAAAAGAAAGAAACAAAAAAAGACATCAGCTATGTTTCTAAAGTTTTATTTTTTCTTAAAGAAGGAAGAATCAAGACACGTTACAAGCAATCAGGATTATTTTTTTTTTCTCCATAATTATAGGCTTTTTGTATATTAGTGGATAAATGCCCTTTTGGAAAAGAAAATTCTATATTCTCAATTTTCATTATGAAACCAAACCTATATCCAATAAAAGTATTTTGTTCAGGACTGTGGCTGCTGTGTTGTAAAACACCTCTCAGCTCGTGTGGCCGGAGGGCTGAGGAGCAAGGCCTGAAGCTGGACATTGCAATGAGCTCTGGTGCAAATGTCCTGGTGATGGCATGATGTTCTTGGCTCCCAGGAGGAGGGAAAAGGTGGAAGAGGCTGAAAATAGGGGCCAGGGAAGCTACCCAATCCTTGAGACTGAGATAATGTTTATCAAAATGTTTATGTTTCTCCTTCTCTTCCCTCCCACCATCCCATCCTAACAATTAGCACCTGAACTACTGCAAATCTGTGTTTCTCAGGTCAGTTGTGATTCAGCTTTTGCAGAGGAGACCAGCTTCAAAGTGCCTTGACATTTGGACCAGAAGCTCAGGGGGGCTCATTTCAACACAAAACCAACAGGTCTCAGGTGGTGAAGTACCAGAAAATCTCCAGAAAAGCTGGGAACTGATACTGAGTTCCCCAAAAGATGGATGCTCACAGGTGGATCCCTGGAAAAGGCAGAGCTGCAGCTTCTCATTGTGAAAAAAAAGTATAAAAAAAGGAGATGGGGGCTTTTTATCTCTATTTGCAAGATAGACTTTATTGAAATAATATCTCTTATATGCCTCCTATAGCTGACAATTCCAATTTATTGAGTCAGTTCTTCAAAGCTATGGCACTGAATTAAGAAAGCCCCACTTGTAAAAGTGAAGGTGTCACTGCCCAGACAAAGCCACATGTGTCCCCACCATCCTTTACAAGGCTGGGCAAGTGCTGAGAGGTTTTAGTGTTCTCTGTGTGAAATCCCATGTCCCTGCAGTATCACTTTTGTTGTGTAAACAGAGACAGGTATTCTAGCTGGTTAAATAAGTGTTCAGCTTGTGAGGGGGTTTCTGCTCGAGGTTCAGGACTGACATCACCAGTCTTTTCAGAGTTTGCGTGGTAACATCACTCATGAGGAGCTGCATGGGTAAGGAAAAGGTTCAGCCTGGTTCTTGCCCAGTGGAGACCTCAGGTCATCTCTCCACCACCAGCTGCTTGTGTGTGGTAGGTCCTGGCCTCACAAGTGTGAGGTTAATGTTGCCTCCAAGAACTTATGATGCTGGGTCTCCATCAAGCTCTCAAGTCACTTCCCACAGGTGGGGATCCTGCATCCCTCATCTGCCTGCAGCTAGACCCATGAAAGTGTTTTACCCCCAGAAAGTGGTTATTTCTGTTCTCTTTCACAAGATGCTTGATTCTTAGAAAATTCTTTTTGTTTCTTTATAATCCTTCCCCTGGAGGAGCATCCCTTGAGCATGGGGATAGCTATGTGGGCATGGACCACTGTCTAGTAGCCTCCCCATCCCTGGATATCTGCACAGGTCCAGGAGGTGCTGACAAAGCAGCTGCTGTCAGGGAGGATGAGCACTTGCTTTCACATGCACAGTGTGAGGACAGTCCCACGCAATGAAAAATCAACTAAATCCTCCCCAAAGCAGATTTAACCTGTGTCTTCAGCCTTCTCTGCTTCTTTTACTCCTCACTTGTCATCCCAGCTGTAACCATCCAGTTTTGTCACCTCTCAGCTCCCGTTTGAGCTCCCAAAGTATACTTTTGGACCTGCAAACAGGGCTTTTATTCCTTTCCTGCTCATACAGTTGTAGCCCTTGTGTCTTTTCTGCACAAGGGCAGTTTTAATGGCAGGTCCTGATGAAAAAAAACCCAAAAAATAATCTGCAGGAGTCTCACATTAGGATTGCAGTTTGAGATGTACCTGATGTATATTTTTATCACAGGTGTGTTTTTTAGAGATTCAACTTTTTCTAGGCAATGGGAATTTATTTCGTGTGAAGCTTTGCTCATGGTGACATTTGAGGTTACTTCTGTTTTGCTGTAGTGGAGTGGGACCAAGTACAGCTGCAGTGTTTAAAAGCCACGCTGGGCTTGATTTTGGTTTCACTTGAGAGAGCAAAATCAATGAACTTAACACACTCTGCACAAAAGTGACACTTACTCATGAACTCAGAACCAAGTGACTAGCTCTAAGTGTCAATTTGGCATTAAATGTGGATCAGGTCATGGATGTTACTTGCAGGGCATGTATACTGAGAAAAAATGGGTCTTATTGCCAAAGCACAGAATGACTAACTGCACACGGCTTCTGCACGTCATCTGTTTATACAGAGAGAAGCTGCAACAATACAATAAAACCAACAGTGCTTCAGTGCAGAGAAATAAGTGTACATGTCTGTTCCTGGGCGACTTGGTCTAGGTGATCCTGCTCAGGCAGGGGGGTTGGACTAGATGATCTTCTAGGTCCCTTCCAACCCCTAATATCTATGATTCTATGTCAATACACCAGAACCTGCCAACTGGATGCAACTGAGCATCCTTTAACCCTCTGCCCATCAGGTGAATTTTGGTGCAATGAAAAACGGGCAACGGGTCAAATGTAAAGGACTTGACAAGCTGCAAATAATTGGTGTCACTGGTTTTCACACCTGTTCCACAACCCAAAAAAAGCAGCTGCCAAACACAAAACTGCCACCCAGTATTTAACTCATCCCTGGAATCTTCCCCCCCTCCGGGCTTTCCCAACTTCTTGGGGCTGGCTATAAACATGAGTCTGAAATACTGTGAAGAAATGTAGAAAATAGCCTCTGATGCAGTATAAACAGCATACTTCTTGTGTGGGCGATATATATGCCTTTTCCGTTCCACTGGAGAGGAATGACCTCTCCCAACTGAGCAAGGTTTCACGTCTCTGAGGTCTGCAGCCAATTTTAACTCATAGGAGCAGAGAAAAACCCTCAGTGGAAGAGGCTCACAGAGGAGTCGTTTGGCTTGTGGTGCAGCTTCAGTCCAAATGCAGGTTTCCTATGAGGGGAACTGAAAATTTGGCATATTAAAATAATTCAGGAACTTAATTTCTTATAAATGGGGCTTCCAGTCTTTAACTATGCTCAGTGTGTGTTCTCTTAAAGTTGGTCCCATAGCGTATATAAAAAAATAATACACTATTTACATGTGAGCAGAAACCCCTTTCAAGACTCATCCTTCAAAGTGCATGGCTGTCCACATCTGATTTCAAGGTGACATAGCTCTAAGAGGCTTTGTAACTGGTTCTACTTCCCCTCCACCCACTTTCATGAGTTAATTCTCTTTCCACCCTTTACCGGTGAAGATCCATACTGGAGAGAACATCCCTTTTCACACCAAAACCCACTGGCCTCTTGCTAATAGCTCCTAAGCCTGTTGTGAAGAGCAACCACTTCCTGAAACGAGATGGGAAGGATCTGCTTTGTTACTTGATTCATTGCCCTGCACACCCAGCAGAGAGGTCTCCTGGGAGACAGCGTTCGGGATATTAAACAGATCACAGATTTGATTTTAAGTGAAAGAGCAAGAAGACAAGATCACAGATTTGGAGAAGTTACAGATGGAAAAGGTCTACAAGGTTATGCAATCCATCAGTCTGGACGTTGCATAATTGCTCCCCACAGTATATTTTTAGTGCTTTATCCAGACAAATCATTAAGTGCTTTAAAATGGGCCGGATTCCTCAAACGCAATGCGTGCTAAGTCACAGCTGATTTCACCAAGGCTCGTAGCTTGCAGTGTCTAAGAAGACACCAGAAGAAAGCTTTATGTGGTCAAGGAGAACAGAATGGACCCTTCCTGAAATAAATATGGATTTGATCCGGTGTTCCTCATAGGAATCTTTCCTAAATTGGCTGAATTAGATCTCTTAAATCTCATTTTTGGATTATACCGAATAATACATTATTACTTATTCAGATGTTCGCCGAGTCCAAAGTAAAACATTGTTAATGTTCATGTGAACTCAATTTGTTTTAAGCCAGCTTCAAAGACGGTTCAGTAAAGCGTAAAGAATGTTTATTTAAAATATAGTTGCTAAATTTAGCATGAGCTTGGTTAGCCTAAATCTTAGCGACATTTTTAGAGAGCACATTGCAAATCAGGAATGCATGGAGAAATAAATAAACTTTCCCACATTTTTGGAAATCGAGTAAGAATTTGCAAGTTATTTCTTGCACGGGCCATTTCTGTGGATTGGAAAGTATTATGAATAATGCAAATTTCCCACTAAACGGACAGTTGAATACACAATGCTAATAATTTTCATTACAATTTCATTTCAAATCATTCTCCCTCATGGAGGAAACAATAGCTGTCAGCTATTGTTACAGAAATTACACAGAGCACCAACATGTTTCAATATTTACTCAAGCTCTTTGCAAAGCACCAAAAAGCACAACAGAGCTGCGGTTGGCTACAGGCCACGTTCAAACCCCTGCAAAGGAAATCTTACATTTGAATTATTTGAATTAGGTCCCATGCCTTTTTCTAGTAATTACAGTGCTGGTTTTTACACCCAGCCCTTGCACACTGGTTGCCCAAGTCCTCTGGCCAGATCCTCAGCTGGGTTAAACGCCAGCCTGCCTGCAGCTCAGGCATTTAGATAGAAGACAGATGATTTTAAGCTTTTCCTTTCCTTCCAGCATCATCTTCCTGAGTTTATGCAAGTAAAAGAGGCACATCTGGACCATCTTTATGTTAAGTGACATTGCCATAAAGAAACAAGCAAAGGTAAGCAGGCTTGTGATGTTAAGTGCTTAGAATCTGTTTTATTGAGTCAGTGTCAGCCTGGAAATTATGCTCACCTTTCTTCATCTCCCTCTGTCCTTTCCATCCTTTGGTTGGAGCAAGCATAATACCTGTTGCTGCTCCTAAAGTGGAAGGATTACAGCTGTACATGAAGCTACAAGATGAAAAGGATGTGGCCAAGTGTCCCCCAAAGACACCCATGGAGTTTGATGGGGTAGGTATCAGCTCCTCACCAAGCAGACAGGTGAATTCAGGGGGCATGGAAGAAAAAAACCACCAAGGGTATATATATTTTTTTCCTTCTAAAGACATGGATCCTTTGCTTTCACTGGTTTTAGGCAGCTTGAAGTATCTATATCCTGGTCTAAAGTGCCCTGACTCAACTGTATACACCTCACCAGCCTCCTCATCTCTTCAGAAGAAGGTTTGTAAATACTCTGATCCAGCACACTAATTCTTGAGTCTGCAGTGAGGTGGACTCTTTAATTCTTCAATACCTATCTTCATTCAATTGCTTACTAAGTTGCTGTTTTCATTAGAAAAGCAATATGTAATAATAGTTGTTAAAATAATTGTATTTCTGTTTTTACATCTGTAAAGATTAAGTTAAACAGTATGAAGCCCATTAAACTATTTCATGTCATGCTGCCATAAATTTCCTCCATTCCCATTGCTACTATTATTCCAGAGTAAACTCCGAGATCAAGCTGCTGCCACAGAGAGTTATTTATAGGAGCTCATTCATCAATAAAAACTTCAAAAGAAATCTGTTACTCTTCTATTGGGAAGCCAAAGAAAACTAACATAAAGACAACCCTGTTAAGAAACAAAGCTAAGGAGACCACAAGACATTTAGTTAAGGAAAATCCTGATTTCTAACAAATACCACGCAAAAAGGGAAGGATGGGAGAAAAAAAAAAAAAAGATTGTTGGCAACATGAATCCTTTAATTTCATTCTCATTGGATGGTTAAAATAAACTGCGAAACAGTTGTATGAGTACTGCCTCAGCCCCCTCATTAGACTACACATGATGGATTTGTGATCTCACAGTGTGTAAGGAGCTCTCCATCTCTTGCAAAAGCTGGAATTGTTTTCCCACTTATCTCAGTTGCTCATACTCCCACCCATCAGCACCACAGATGCCCAAAGATTGAGAGGCTGAGTAGGCAACAGATGCCATCCACCTCCCTAAAAGGTAGATACACAGAAGAGGAAAAGCTTGTATTTCATCACTTTTATTGTATCTCCCTCTGTACCCTTGAGCTGTACAGAACTGACTTTGATGGTTGTGATAGTCAGTCCTGTAGGAATTTAAGTATATAGGGGTCTAGTGTTGGACTTTAATATATCAGCATCTTTGTGCCAGAAACAGTCCTCACAGAAGAGATCCAGTCTCTTTACCAACAGGATTGTTTGGAGTCACATTTCATTTATATCACAGCAATTAACCATGATGTGAAAAACAACCTCTTTCCTTTTTGTCCCTGTTTCAATAAGGGCTTCACATGAGTGACACCTTCCTGGAGGCCTTGGCAAAAACAGGGACTCAGGGATCAGCCATGTTATGGTAACAGCATTCTCAAAGAACGTATTTTTATGCTTATCAAACAGGATCTGAGTTCTGAAAGCAATGCAGACTTCAGGTTTCTGATATGTGTTGCATAAAAATATAGTCACATCTATAAATGTTTAAGTGGAGAGAGTATTATTTCCTAGGGATCTCTTTACATGCCTACCACTACTCATCTGAACTTGAGCAGGGAACTGAGTATAGGATTAATCTCCATCAACACCAATCATTTGACAACTCAGTACCTGATCTAAGCTGATGTCATCGTTTAAACTCTTCTAGCAGTTAAACACCAAGTAGCCACTTCTTAGGAATGGGAAGGACAATAAGGAGAAATTCAAAAGATAAGACCCCAAGGACTGATATAAGGACAACTTAATAACACAACATAAAGACAGAAAAAAGAAACAGTACTAAAAACAATACTAATAAAATGATAAAGTAAGCAAATGAAAACAGGAAGGTTCTACCTGCACCCAAGACACCAACTTCCCCTGCTCTGGCCACACTGAAGCTACCCAATGAAGCCAGTCAAAAACAGACACATTCATCTTGGCCTGGCCCTCTCCTTATATAGGGGGCATGACATAATGGTATCAAACACCCCATTGGCTGGCTGAGTTGTTTATTCCTGTTGTGGCCCCTCCCAAATGCTTGGGTCAGCAGCTGCTGGGGATAAATAGTCTGAAACAAAGGCAGGACACCTGGCTTTCAAAAGGATCTTCAGAACCTGCCTGAGTACAAAGTACCTTCAGAGGGATTGACTGCTAACCACTGAAGCATGAGCTTTAAGGTAGGAATAATTTCTCTTTGATTTTATATGGAGGAACTGGATAAGGTCTGTGCTTTGGAGTGTTAGGGGAAGGTGAAGCCTACCTGAAGTAGGTTGTACCTCCTAGACTAGTCCTCAGCTTGCTTGGCAAAGGTGATTTTTTTCCATCAGCAGCAGCTCTGGACTTAAGGCTACTTTTATTTTTTCTTGCAAGCTGGTTTTGGTTGAGCTGTGAAGGAGTGGAAGAAAGATATAAATGGTTTTCTTTTATTGAGGATTGAGAACTCACCTTGAGAGCTGTGGGGTTGTGTTGCAAAAAGGGAAGGTATCAGTGGTTTCCTTCTACTGAGGATTGAGAACCCACCTTGAGAGCTGTGGGGTTGCATTGCAAAGAGGGAAGGTATTGGTGGTTTCCTTCTACTGAGAATTGGGAGCCCACCTTAAGATCTGGGTCTAGTTCTGGAGTCCTCAGCACAGGAAAGACAGAGAACTATTGGAAAAGGTCTAGAGGAGGCTATAGAAGCGATGGGAGGGCTGGAATCCCTTTGCTGGGAGGCTAGTCTGGGAGATTTGGATGTGTTAGGCCTGGAGAAGGCTCTAGGGAGACCTTTTTATGGCCTTCCAGTACTTCAAGGAGCCTGAGATCTGAAAGCATTACCCTCACTTTTTTCCAGTCTTTGTTTTGCTATAAATTGAGGCTGTTGTACCCAGTTTTGTCTGATATCAATGAAGTTGTTCAAAGAAGTGGGAGAGCCAAGTTGGTTGTGTTGACTCAATTACACCAATGAGAGGAGTTTTATACATTGCTATAGCTTATGTTTGGAATTGGTCTAAACACTTTAGACACTATGATTATTCATAAGAAATGCCTTTGTATATAGATTTGTTCCCATTTCACTGTACCTACTGCTAAGTATAATTGCTTTGTTCTGAAAAGGGCCAGGAGAAGCCCTCAATTTTTGTGTCTGGTTTCAGATTAGATGCTATGGAAACTCCAAGTAACAGTAACAGTAATTGTGATCCCCTTCTTAAGGAGCTTTTTCATTGATTTCTCCTAAAGTGCTTTGCAGGCAAGGTCAGTAGAAAGCCCCATTGTAAACATGGGGAAATCTCCTGATTATTTGTTTTGGATGGCTATAGAGGAAATTGCATATGCTTTCATAGAAAAAAAAAAATCTGCTATTATTATGCTGTGTCCTAAAAGGGGGAGGGGAGAAGCTTGATGACTATGATTATGCTCTAAATTATCTTAAAACAAATGCCTAGCAACCCAAATTAAGCCAAATGACTCTGGATTTAATGAGTAAATAGTAACAGACTAAGTTAAAGCTCAAAGCTTGGCACCTAGCTGTATTTTACTGCTCTGTGGCATGATGGGTCTCTTGAAACCTTGATTGACCAGTTTTTCTTAGCTTATTTCAGAGATATTTTACTTATAGCTTGGGCATCATTAGGAAAGATCAGGTCAGCTGTTAGTGAAGCAAAGCAGAAAAACCCTGTAGCTGCAGTTAATATAAAATTAAGGAAATAATTGTGTTTAGAGTGCAGAGTGCAATTGTGTAGTTTTTGCATACATTGTTATCTAACAAAGCTTGTGGCTGAACACACTTGTGGCAGCCTGAGCCCAGGCTGAGATGTTGAGTTTCTGAAGGTGTAGGCTGATCTCCTTGGGGGCCAAAGGCCAATAGGAGCAAGAGTGGATGTTTGGAGGGGGACTGTCTCTTTCCCTGGCTCAGGGAAGCTCTGCTGAGTGCCTAACTTGTGATATGTAGGCTTTGCCCAGGAAGGCATCTAAGAGGATTTTATTGGGTCACTCAACCTTGTTCTATCAAATGCTTTTGTCAAGTCTTTAATCATGACAGGAATAAGTGACTCAGCAAATGTTAAAGACTTATTGGTCTTTCTGTGAGTTTCTGAAGGTGTAGGCAAACTGTGAGAAGTTTCTGGAATAGCTGGAGGGTAGGAGGTTTTCATTTCCAGTTCTTCTCCTTAACAGAACCACTTGGTGTAGGGTATTTGTCCAGAGTTTCCAAGAACTCAGCATCCTGGATTCTTCAAACCAATTGTCCTGCAGTGGGTCTAAGCTTCTTAGTTCATCAAGCTACTGTTAACAGTGCCCTTGTTGTGCTGAGATGTGACTTTTGGTTCCCTTTGACTCTGCTTTGCTTCAGTCTCATGGCAGGCCACTTAACTTCCACCTTTTGTACACAAAAACAGATGCACTGGTGCATATGGACAATATACATGTGAGCTACCCAATTCTGCCTGACTCAGAAATGAACAAAAAAATATTTTCTCATTACTCAGGTGCATTTAAGAAATCAGTTCTGCACTACAGCTTGCTTGTTTACCCAACCACAATAAGCAGTAAGTGATTCCATGGCCTTTTCCAGTCATTCATTAAGAGTTTTTCATGCTAGGACATTGACAACAAGTCTCCAAATGAACCATGCTGCCTTTGCTCTTGTGTATTCTTGCTGCTTATTTTAAAAGTGATCATCTTTTATTCTGTTAATAAAACAAATCAGTGGGGGGGGGGGGGTGTTGGAAATATCTTTCAAATGCCTAAGAAATTAAGGCTGTGCTTGAGAGTGTGAGGCTACAGAGGAATCAACTTTGACACCCATGACAAATACTGAAAGGGAGCTAAAGCTAAAAGACAACTCCTAGAAGACTCTGGATCATTAAGAAAGTACATGAATGGGTTGAAATTATTGAAAGAAAACCTATCCCAGACTTACTTGCTTGGATCGGTGCCAGGGCTGTGCTCTTGCCTCCCAGACTCTATCACAGTAATGATGTCTAAGGGAAAAATCCATCTCTTATTTTCTAAGGTGGGGAAGGATCTGTGAGCTGATGAATGGGGGGAGGGGGGGGTTCCTGTGTATTCATTTGTGTGTGCATAGTGCTTAAAGCAGCATTTGTGAACCCATAAATCCCAGTTCACTCTGTCTCAGTGAGGCTAAGACCAGCAGCTCTGTTTTGGGCCAAAGGATGGGCAGTGTAGACCTTTCCCAGGCTCAGCTCCTCACTGGGCTGCCCTAAGTTGATCAAAGTGCTCAGATGCAAAACCAAGGTTATGGATGCACCGAATTTCATGCAGATCTCTGTAGTCCTGCATGTGTAATAGAGATGTGGTGTTTTGCTGTACAGTGAGGGACTTATCTTCAGATAATAGCTCTTGCTCTTAAGCAAGTGAGTTGCCCTGGTGTGGAAGGTGGAATCACCTCACCTTCTGTCAAGGGTAGATACACCCTAGCCCTATCCTTGGCTAATGAGAGACTCCTTCAGGTCCTGTAAAGAGTACATCTCTCCTGGGTGGCCTGAGAAGGACCTGGCTGTTCTCTATCAGCTCTCTCTGGATTAGGCATAGCTGCAGGCGTAGGAGTAGATCCTTAACTGGACATCAAACCAGAGGGTGACCTTATGGACCATGGAAACATCACATGTGAAATACTTGGGACCACATGTCTTTCCTGTGGCTCCTCACAGCTCTCACACAAAGGGTCCTGTGTCCCGGGCTGCTCGCAACACCCCAACAACAGCAATTAGGTGACTCAGCTCCACTGGCACAGATGTACTCACCCAACTGAGAGGACCACACTCAGCCTTGCAAGGAGAGGGCAAAGGGAGGTTATTTGGGGAAGTGGGTTTGAGGGTTTGGTGTGGGCACGCCGTGGAATGGTCCATGAGTCTCATGGTGGAGGGTGACAGAGCTGAGCTTTCCCAGGGTGGTTGCAGCAATTGCAAGTCATCTCTCAAGTTTAGTCTGCATCCGTCCTGGCATTCATGCTTTAAAACTCATTTCCAGCTAGTTTTCTAGAAATAGCCTGTAAGCCCTCGATGTGAAATGTCCCAGGCTGGTGAGCTCACGCCTTGCACTAGCTGCAAGCTCTTTCACAGCTGCGGTGAGACAGTATTTAAAATCTCAGAGACAGAAATGGCCCTCTGTAAAGCAGAAATTATAAGTTCTGGCCCCGTCTCTAACCTTTGGAGAGTTGCCCAGCTTCTGACAGTCTGTGATGATGTCTCTGTGGAGGAAATACTATGCTGAAGAAAAGCATGTTGCTTTCTCCCAAAGTTATATTCTTGCTTTCATTCGGCCACCATAAAGGACACTTTGTCATCTTGACAGATGCTAAATATTCCCCCCTAATTTTACGGGAGGCAGATATGGGGACAAAAAAATTAAGACTCATTCAGGAGTCTTATTTATGGCTAAGGATATGAGGGATTTGAATGGAAATAACAATTAAACTTGAGAAAAAATTCACACTACAGGTCACTGCAAACCCAACTTTTCCCCTTATGAACTCAAGCTGAGGAGGTTTTCTTCCCCTTTGTGATTTAGGCTTTGCTAAACTTCTCTGAAAATAGTTCATATATCATAGAGAAGAATTTCCATGGGGAACATAAATACATCCGTGGAAAGAAGGAAAAATTTTTCCTTGTCTCTGGGAATGGATGAGAAAGAAAGACAGTTGACGCCAAATATTAATGATGAGTGGGGGAATCCATCCAAAGAAGAGCTCTGTGGAGAATACTAAAACCATCCTAAAGTCACAGATACAAAAAAATCTAGTATAGAACAATGACTTTTCCACTAACATAGGCTTAGACTCAAGAAGATATTTAAGCACATGCTTAAGGCAGTGCCTGTTCAGAACAACCTTTAAGTGAATTGTTGTAGGTAACATCAGCTCTAGCGATGCCTTTTTCAGCCCTGTGGATACCAGTTGGCAGGAAACATGCCTACACTTAAAAGCACACTTAAGATGTAGGCAGGGTGATGTTTTCTTTTAGGGAGACAACATAACATAGTTTTCAATTTCTTTGCTTCAGGAAGACTTTAGGGTAAATGCACAGTTGAGGGGACAGGGTTGAGGACACTCAAAGCTTAGAGATTTTGATCAGTAGAGAAGAAAGTGAGATCAGTCTAAAGGAAATGCAAACCTTGCTATTTAAATATTAGATATATGCATAGATCTGTTATATATATATATATATATATATATATATATGGATATATAGAATCATAGAACTGTTTGT
>JAOEGS010018126.1:97704-123652 GCA_025447755.1 Corythornis vintsioides | reverse complement strand
ATAATATATAGAAAAAATGTTAGCAAAAGTTTGTGGGGTTTTTTTTGTGGTTTTTTTTTTTTTTTTTTTACCACCAGGTACAATCCAAGCTTTGTATTGAAGCTGTATTTGTTTCAATTTATGGATAGGCATTTTTCTTTTGTTGACATGTTAGTTCAAACATCATAAAGGCTTTTGCACTGAAGGAAAATAAAGAAGGACTGAATAAAATCAGAGGGAGGTGAAAATAATTCATCAGGCTGAAAAGCAAAATCAATCATTCCCTTCCTACATTACTTTTTAGTGCCTAGAACTCTCAAAAGTGTCTTCTGAAAAGAAAGTGAAACCACCAGTATGCTCCAAAAATCAAGGACAGTTAATAAGTGATTGCAGCTTCAAATTATAAAGCATTATAGGGAGATGATGGCTTCTTTGGCTCACACTTAGACCCTACAAAACATTTAGAGCATCCCAGAAATTTTTACCTTCATTAAGAAACCATATGCCTTACTGGAGCAGTTTTGTGAAACCGCGAATAAAATGTAATGAGTTCAGCATTTTCATATCATTCTAATTTTCTTAGCTGATATTTGAGATAAAAGACAAAGCGTGCCTTGGTTTCAGTTCAGAGGACGTTCTGTACTATGGCTTCACTTTTCTGAAATACTGATCAAAGCAGAGCTGTGAAATCTTACTATCCCATTGCTAACTGCAATGTTGACTTTGTGCATACTTCCAAAATCCCTGCTTCCCCTTAGACCTTTTGACCACCTTATTAGAAAAAAAAAAAAAAAAGGCCAAAAAAGTGCAAGATATTTACATTTGGTGCTGTTCAGTCCTTTCTTGCTAGGAACAGTCTTACTAGGGAGCTGAAACACCATTTTTGTGTTCTATAATTAAAAGAATAAACCTCTTCCATGGTACCTCCAAGCTTGCTCTGCTCTGAAACATGTGTGATATCATTTTGCCTACTGTGAGGGATGCAGTTCATTAACCTTGGAGACAGCCCCCTCATCAAAGAAAGGAGGAAAGCGACTCACGAGTTTTCCTCTCAGATTCTCTGATTATATTAATCCCAGAAGATCTGAACTTCATTTTCTTCCCATCTGGGACGGGAATCCAGCAGGGAGAAGTTCAGGGTACCCGAATGTTTCCATAACTGTCTCAAATAACTTCATGCCTTTCAGCTCAGCAGCTGTGTAACCAAGCGGGGCGGCTTGAGGCTTCTGGGCAGGTTCAACCCATCCCTGTCCCTTGGCTCTCCTGGGAGGGGGACCATCTGTGGAGAGCTGAAGGATGATGGGACACCTCACCCATCAACTGATATCAGCCGGGTGGAGTTACTTCTTGTCAGGTGTTTCCCTATAGCTTTCTCCTTTGGTAATTTAGCTTTTAAATAAATAAAGGGGATGTAATGTTGGTGGGGTAGCAGAGATTCAGGCACACAGCAGAACTGGCTGTCTGTGAAAGTGCCTTTCCTTCAGGCTTGCTGGCAGGGAAGGAATGAGTGGGACCAGTTAAGCAGGAGGTGGTTTGAGGTGATGCTAAAAGGATCCTGCTGCTCATAGGATCATTTTATGCAGTGGCTGTGGAAATTGCAGACCTACAGGACAGCGTAGTTTTCATCTGACATCCAGGGGACACCCTCATTGGTGGGGGTGAGGTTGCAGGAGCCACTCTATGAATCCTCTTGGGAGCTGGACTACACTGCCAGGCAGCACCAGTGAACAGTGTATGGGGCCTAATGCTGCAGATGGGGCACCAGAATAAGAGCTTTGGGCACATGGGTGTCTTCACCCAGAGCAGGGCACTGGGCTATGCATGTGTGGAAGGGGTAACGGGGGAGCTGATGCTGTGTTCAACTTGTTTCTGTGGTCTTTGAGCATCAGCCTTGAAGTCAATCTTCTTTTCTGGAGGAAAAAATAGTAGTTTTGACATTCCAAGAAATCCCAAAAGGAAAAATACTGAAAATTAAATGGGTTGGTCTCCATCCAACTCGCTTACTCATGGGAGATAAATGATTTCGTATGCTAATGACCATTCTCTCAAATCTCTGACATTTTCTTACAATGTACTTAAGTACAGTTTGTTTTGCTTTCTGTCTCCACAACAATTACAAAGATTTATATTTTATTGCTCCAGTTATGTTTGCCAGGACCACACTTCCTTTCATTTTTAAAGGCACAGCGACGTTGTCTGGTACGGCACATAATGGAGCTTTCTGAAAAGCTAAAATGAAAATAAACAAGGCTGAACTTATCTTCTGGAAGAGGGCAGACACTTTCGCTAGGCACAGTGCAGCCAATAAAGGCTTCTGGCTCTTTTCTCCTCGACAGATCAGTACACACAGAATCAGCAGCAGTTCATAAGCAAGACAACTCTGTCACCTTTTGTGATAACTTAAAATTAATTCTCCCTTCTAATGCGATTATGAACAGCTAAAACCTGCCACCTCTCAAAGCACTTCTGGTGGTGAGGGCTAATTTCTTCAGTCTACTGTTTGGCAAAGGGGTTGCATCTGCTTCGTGGAGGAGGGACTCCCATGCTGGTGCAAGCTGGTGGAAGAACAAAGTCCCACTGTATCCAGGGCCAGGTAGTACAAACGATGATTGTTTCCAGTGACACCTTTCCCTGCCTCCTCCACCCGTCTCCTAGCCCTCCGTGTGACTCAGATCTCCGCTGAGAAGGGCCGACTGGGAGGAGGAGAGTTCACAGCCTCCCTGCTGACTTTGCCAACCAGGATGCCAGTGCTAAATTAGCATTGCTGGGTTAAGCCTGCAGGGAATGGAGCTGAGGTCACCACATTTCAGACTGGAAATCAGATAATCCTGGGCTGCAATGACACTGCTCCCAGTTGTCTGAGGAGCCTTTTCCATCACCCTGCCTCTGCCACATCTGAGCAGCTCAGCACCATGAGAGGTGCTGATTCCCCCTGCGATACCTTGGTGGCACCCCACTGCCTGCCACTAATTGGTCCTTTTCTGGGCTCTTGCTATTTTATAACACACATTGTTTTCAAAGCATAATTCCCATCTAGCCCCGTTGGTGTGACAATTAGCAGGGTGGTCAAAAGAAGTCCTGCTTCACCAGCAGGGAGGGTCTGGCTGCCTGAGCTGTGGGCAGCGACCGTGGGAGCATTGCCTGTCCTCTGCAACCCAAACCTCGCGAGGGGTGGCCGCGTGTGTGTGTGTGAATTGGCTTCACGCTTTGGTTCCAGCCAAAAATGGGCTGCTAAGGATGACCTCACGGCAGGTTGGATCCAGTCTTGTTTTTACAGACGGGGGGTGAATCCACTGATTGTGGCTTTCTTAGGAATTGTTTGCAGATCATGAGTAATGTGGACCACAGGTTAAAAAAAAAAAAAAAGAGCCTACTAAAAAGAGAGACTTAAAAAAAGAAAGGAGAAAAGACACTAAAGTCAGTGTTTTCTACTATGTACTATGAACACATTGAATAATTCCAGTACCAAATTGCTCTAAAAACTTATTTGCTACCTGCAGCTCTTTCTAACTTTATCATTATCCCATCTCTGAAATGTACATTATTTAGGCTATATTCTATAGCCAATATCCTATAGCAAATAAAAGGGTATATCACCATTTTCTCTATGGAATATAATGATGGACTCAGACTCAGAAATTCAGGTTTCGATTCCTGGCCCCTTCCTTAGGCTTTCTGTGAGACCTTGGGAAAAACTTCTTGTGCTTCTGTTTATCACTCTGTAATTTGGGAAAAGGAAGTAAGAATATGGGATGTTCTTTTCTGGGATGCAAAAGATGTTTTTTTGCCAAAATTTGAGTGAGAAAAAATGCTGATCGCTTCCCCAGCTGATGAAAGCAGAGAGGGATGCCATGAAGAATGTTGTCAAAACTTTAATAATTTCCAGTGGTTAGAAAGATATTTTGGGTTTCTCACCACTTGTCAGTCTTCTCCTGCCATTTGTTCATGGTGTCTTCCAGCAATTCCTTGTGCAGTGCTCACTGAAACAGTCTTCATCTGGTGCCAGCTGAAATATGCAGCCATAATAATGATATTTTATTTCAAAGCTTCTTCCTCTGCTCATGGCCAGAACGTCTGAGTATCTTCCACTGCGTTTCTGCTAATAATAATAAAATAAAAGCAAATTGCAGAAGAGTCCTCAGCTTGTTTTCAGTCTAAGGCTCTGCTGTTTTGAGCTGGTTTTGGGGGAGGGAGACAGGATCTCCCTTGTCAGGTTGGCTCTGCAGGTGACAGTGTGTTGTGGGCAGATCCCACCAGCCCCATGGACTTGACACGGGGTGGGCTTAGAGGGCTTCAGCCCCACTGGCTGGCGGAGGGTCCCCTGTGATGTGGCAGTGGCTTCTGTTCCCCATCCTCCCCCTTGGTGGGAGAGTGGCCAGGCCACCAGTGTGGTCAGCGCTGCCATTTAAAAGAACAATAAAGGCTGAGCTCCTCTTCCCAAAGGGAAAACGTAAATTGTAAGATCTTTCCTAAAAATATGGATTATGAAAGTGCATCCATTTCTATTGTTTTGGTGAAACATTGTGTTAACTGAACTTAATCAAACACACATTATTTGTCTCTGTGGATGAAATTCTCTGGCCCATGTTACTCAGGTCACACCAGATGATCTAACAGTCCCTTTGGCCTTAAAATTCTCTGAAACAATGAAACATGGGTTTCATCAATGTAGCTAGGCATTTTGAAGAATGAAATATGAGCTATGCACATCTTTAATAATGCATCTTTCAGATTCCTATGGCATTTGTCCATCTTTTTGCCAGACTGCAGTTTGTGGAGTGAATCAGGGCCCTGATCTCTCTCTACTGGGAGCGTGCTCCTCCTGACCCAGTGCTGACAATTGAAAGACAGAGGCATGCATGCTCTTTGCAGGATATTTGACCATCCAAAAACAGGTCTCTGAGGAACCTCTATCTTCTTTCAGTCATGGACAGTAAAACTCTTGCTGCCCATCATATGCATCACATCAAAAACCAGACCAAAGCCATCTTCTGCTCCTGAGACTTTAGTTTCTCCCTTCTCTGTGATGACCTGCTTTGACATTAAGGCAGGATGATTCCTGGAAATACAGTCTTTAGATTCAGTAGATGCATAATGGAACACTGTTGGCTTCTCCCTTATCCATATCTTCTTCAGAACAAGACCCTTTGTGCTTCTTCTGGTTCATCACAGAAGGGAAGAAGAATAGAAGGTAGTTATAGCTTGGCACTCGTGGGGTTAAGCACAAAGGCATTTAGCCAGTGAATGCCACCAGCAACAAATGGCACCAGGGGACATTGCAGCTGTCACCCCAGGACTGCAAGCAGCCACATCCGCATGAATCAGGCTTCTTCAGCCAACTCCATCCCTTTCTGACCTCCTTCCTTAATGCCTGTGGATGCACTAAGCCACTGAGAAGAGTGTTCCAGCCTCCTGGAGTTGTCTACTTTGTGTGAACGACCAAAGGAGAAACAACAACAAAAAAGGCTGCAGAAGGATCTCATTGCAAAAACCAGCCCCCCTGCCTGGCCTGGGACAGGCTGAGATTACAGACAATACCTTCCATATTTCTCCAAGGGAAGTGATATATCCTTCCCAAGGCAGGCCCATGACGGCTGTCATGCTTTGTGGCTGCGCTGGGTATGTGATGATGTCATTTCAGAGAAGGAATCAAAGATTGGCTTCAGTTTGAGGAGGTTTAGTTGTTTTGGTGTTTTTTAAACTTTGCCTTTATTTCAGACTTTTTTTTTTAAATTCAAAATTCACCCAGAGAACTTTCCAAACCAAATCTCTCTCAGAGCTTCTTCCCTCCCATCTCCTTCTTTCCCTGTTGCCCTGTGCTGGCGCCGGGTGCAGAATTCTTACTGGGAAATGGGTAGGTCACACGGTTTACTGTCAGCCACAGAGACCTCTTTGGCCACCGCGTGAATCACTCTGGAGAGAGTCTCATTTTCTGCACCACCTCCTGAAATGTCAGAGAAAAATAAAACCCACTGTGTGACTGTAATGAAGCATATTCTGGTCCTGTTTATTTTGTAGGCAAACAGCCACTACCAGCAAGCAGCGTTAGCTATAGGTTCCAAAAAAATCTCCTTTACCAAGCATATTGTACGTGAAGGAGAGCTGCCAAATTCTCCAGGCTGGAATGCCTGTTTTCTAGGGAACACGTGGGCTTTTTGGTTTTTTTTGGTGCGTCTTGTGCAATCCAGAGTGTAGATGGCAACCAAGCGAGTGGTACGAATCCCCTCACCAGCGAGACAAATGTTACTGCTGCAAGGGGGGGAAATCAGAGGTAAAAAGAATCTTGAATCTCTGTCCCCCTCCTGAAACGTGTTAATCTTATCCTGAAGGAGGAACAGTCCCTGTCTTGGCCCAGTGCCCAAACCCATTTTGGCTTATCACTCAGCCAAGCCAGTCAGTCAACACCGGGAGTTTCCATCTCTGAGGATGGGCTGCAGGAAGCCAAAATCTGTCACTTCTTTCCTCTGCCTCATTAGATCCTGCCTTTCACAGGATACTGAAATCAAGGCCCTGTGTGTTTGCCGAGAGATAAATCGGTTCAGACCACCAAATAATGGAAATTCAAACACAAATGCCTATCTGTGGGTCTTATGTTTTCATGTTCTCTGTTAAAACTTTGTAAGCCAGTAAGAGCAATAATTAACAAACAATTTTAAAGATTCACCAACTCACTTTTTAAAGTGGTGCAAGTCCATCATCACGAATGTGGTTTGCTGATCCTCAGAGTTAACCATCTTAATATTGGGAAGAACTTTGATGGGGACAGGAGGGCTGCTGCAGAGGGAAATAATCTCCCATCTCTCCCATGGAGGCTGGAGCACTTTGACCAATATGTTTCTATAATTCAGGGGACAACTTTTGAATGGTAGGACCTGATGTTCAGTCACAAGAATTTAGTCACAGGAATTGATCTGGTGTCCAAAAAAAAGGTAAACACCCTTGAATAGGTTTAATTGTCTTTTGTAAGAACTCGCAAAGCTGAGCAGATTTGTTCAGGTGGACTTCTGTTCACCAGGTGATTAAGCCTTTGACCCCAGATTAAAAGATCTGAAGGTACCATGTCTGAACAAAGCATTTAGATCAGAGTCTCTTTTTCCAGCAGTGATCCATAAAGAGGATACATAAGCAAATATTACAAGAATAGTGCAAATGTGTAATGCTACCTCTCTAAATTCTCAAGCAGCCTCCAAAAATATTACTTGTAGGTGCTTATGTGTGTTTGTGAACTTGAGTCTCCTTCTCTTGGCGTGATCTTGGCAGGAGCCAAGGTCCTTTGCTCCTCATGATTCCCATGATCTCGCTCTGTCCCCCAGCCATCGGGAGCAGAGATCTTCCTCTGAGCTCCCTCCCTGCTCCGTGAGATCATTGACACATTCGCACTTATGTTACCAGATTATTTAAACATGGACCTACCTTCATCAGCAAAGTGTCAATTCTCACACTTGGGAATGACAATTCGAGTGGTAATTTTAAAGGTATTTTTCATCTGCAAGAAGCCAAGTTCTTTTTAAAGCAGCAACATCAAGGGAATATTTGTTTAAAAAGTTTTAGCAGAAGGGGCTGGCCATTTGTACACTTTATGTTTCCTTTCAACTTCTGGTCCATTTTTTTTGTTCTTTCAGGCAGACTTTTCTGTGTCAGCAGTTGCTGTGTAACTTCTTTTCCTCTTCCCTGTAAATGCTGGGTACCTTACAGACCAATAAGCCACAATTGGGAATGCATTCAGAGACCATTAGTACAGGAAGTCGGGTCAAATCCAAAGAAACCATGAACCAGTAAGTTTGAAAACACTGTATGAATGGCCTTTTCATACCGCCGCTTTCAGGTGGAGTTTGTTTTTGGATTAAAGGAGTTTATTCAGGTATTCACAAATATCCCAGCTCTCTGAACTGGCTGGAATGTGGAAACCTCCAAGTCATAATCAATTGCCGTAAAAGGGATTGGCGTGTTCTAACTAGGGAATAGAGGGATGAAAGACTCATAATTAGGTGACACACCTTCAAAACGGGATGAAAGACCAAAAACATCCTCAAAGACGCAAGCAAATATGAAAATCTCAAATCACCTCTTTATTTGTGATCAAGACGTTCCAAAAACGTTAGCGTCAGATGTTTTGTATGTACCAAAATCCCACATAAATCTCCAACCCCCACCCTTTGCCTGCTTGGCTGGGTAATAAAAAAAACAAAAACCAAACAACAAACCCAACACAAGTAAGATGCAACAGAGACATTGCAGCCCCTATGATGAAAGAGAATAACTGGGATTGTTGCATCCCAAATAATATAAAACTACTCAGGACGAAAGTTGTGCTGCTTGAGTTGTGATGCCTTTCCAGACATTTAAAATGTCACCTGGCAAAGCAATGCTCAGATATAAAATTCACAATTTTTCCTTTTGGACACGTGAAGGGGGGAAACTTGTGACCCAAGTTTAGGAAAAGCAGGATTAGAAAAAAAAAACAAGAAGGAAATGAGCAGTTACCACCACAGCAATCAAACATGGGTGGAAAACATCCTTGGGGAAGGAGAAATGTTGCTCAGCATTTTTTTTTTTTTCCTGCTAGGAGATGCTTAGAGATTATCTCCTTTCTCCCTATCTCCTTCTCATGCAAGTGTCCAGCAATGGCTAAAAGGACCTTTCTGTGACCTGCAGGGGATGACACTGATCTGGTTCAACAAGAACCTCAGTATTTCCATCACAAACCACTATATGGATATTTTCAGAGTTAACCCAGGTCATATGTGCCAAGATGCAGTTTGCATCAGAGAGGCTCATTGTTGTCTCTTGTGAAGCAGCTGAAAATGAGGACTTAGAGCATGTTTGCATTGTTCAAACATGGAGAATTCTGATCTTTCAGCACTCTGTAGGATCAGCTTATTTAAAACTTCAGCTGCTTTGTGCCATGGTTAATTGGAGGTTATTGTTTCCCTGCGCAGTGTTAAAAGAAATAGAAGGTTATTTGAACCAGTAAGTTTTGTGTAAATAAGTGAAAACTTCTTCCTTTCTCATACTAAGCACACACTGTATGGTACAGCCATAAACACACATTATAAACAGCAAATATATGAGAGGAAAATCCACATTTTATACATCCTGAATCACTTGAACCTCTGAGCTCTCTATATTTAGAGAAACATTCAGTATGATTTCAGACATCCTTTAAAATAAAATCCACTTCCATTCTTATTACATAGTGGTAAATATCTGGCATTTACTAACAAGCACCTTAAGTACCATTTTTTTTTTTTTATTCTTTGTACATCCCACATGGCATATACATCCCGATGAACCTCATTCTTTCAGAACACTTGCACAGTGTCCTTTTCCCCTCTCACAGGTGCACAGCAAGACATCGAAGGGCTGGAGGATTCAAGGCATCGTCTTGAAATTGGCTTAAAACAGGGACTGACACTGGCAAGTGAGCAGTATTTGAAAGGATGTTATTGCTGAAATTAATATAACAGAGTAGGATGTGCACATTTTTATGCAACGTTTTTGCTCTGTAAGAGGCTGACCCAAATTCCATATTAAACCCATGATGGTTGTTCTCATATCAACAATTTTTGGGTGCAGCTGGCCAGCAGTTTTTGATGGAGTAATTTTCTACCCGCATTGGAATGTTGTCTAAATTATATACGAAATGCAGTAATTTGGGATAAATTTACAACTTCCAAAAAGGTGAGATGTAGAATTTTGGCTTTCCCACTTGTTTTTAATAATGGCAAGTTATTTTAATTTAATGTCATAGAAACATTTAATTTTGATTTTCTTCCTTTGACTCATTTGGGTCAACTAGTCCATTATGTTTAATAGCATATTATTTTTACATTATGTTACATGTTCCCTGGGCCAATGCTGGCATGCAGGGTGGAAACTTGTCCCTTCCACTTCGCTCCATCCTTTACGGCGGTTTCCATCAGCTCGACACTGAGTTGAAACCAACTCTACTACTTCCTTTGCTGGGGCTTTTAAAAAGATTTCTCTTGGAGATGCTCTGCTGCACATTTCCAAGGCTCTGCTGTGGGCTGTTGTGTCCAGCTTGGCAGAAATCGAGAGCTGCAATCACAGCTCTTCCCTGAGCTGGCTCTTAAAAATTCTCTCCATGAAGATACTGCTGGAGCTGTGCTGACCCTTTGGCTGCTGCCTGTCCCTGAGCAGAGGCATGTGGCTCCAGTCCCCCTCCTAGTGTAGGATCTTACTTTCTCTCCCCACAAAATGAAAGCGTTTGCTCTTTATCTGGCAGCTCACTCTAGCTTTACCAGTAGGCTCTCAGTGCTTGCTGTGGGAATCATGTGCCATCCAATGTGCAAGCCCCCATAGTATTTAGATATACAGAGAAAAGCTGTGAGAGGATGAATCCTCAGATGTCTTTGATTAAATCTTTCCACACTCTGCCCGGACCTCCTTGCAGTTTTTTCCTTTTTTTTTTTTTTTTTTTTTTCTTCTTCTTTTTCTTTTGGGAAAACATCTAATTTTCTGCCTGAACTTTTAGTGAATTGCTAGCTCTCACAGTCCTATATATTAACTGCTGAGATTATAACTGTGTTGAAAAGTCTGAGTTTTATTCTGAAGCTGCCCCTTTCTGATTTCTGTATGTTGCTAAGTTTAGGAAATACCATGATCAGCCATTCTAGTCTTGCTGTTACTTCTTTCTTGAGTCGGCCAATAATGCTCTGCCCAGGGAGGTGCGTGTTGGCATTTCCTGCTGCACAGGAAACCCTTCTTATTTCTGAAGCTCTTTTGCTCTCCCAGGAGCTCCAGTTTTGGGAGTTGTCGCTATATTTTGGGGATTTTTCTTTCTATAGCAGCTAGGTAAAATGGTCAGGTTGTACAAAGATCTTATTCAAAATAAAAAGAACCCTGTGCTTAAATAGCAGCTTAGGTTGGATTAGTGAATACGTGATGAAAAACAAAGACGTGCATTTTGTCTCAGAAGGAAATAAAAATAAATTCATGCCACGGCTGACTGTGCATTGAGATCACTTTCAGGCTGTTGGCTTTTGCATGCTGATGGCAGCTTTGTGAATCCTTAAAAGCAAAGGTTGAGATTGTGCTCATTTTAAGAGGAATTGTCAAAAATGATTTTGCTTCAAGAAAGAGAAACCCAGAAAATAAAAAAGGAAGAAAGAGAGAGAGAAAGGAAATAAAGAAAAGGGCAGATCAGTTGTCTTCCAGCTGCTTGTGGTGGTCACAGAGCTGCAGAGTGTTTTGCAAGAGTTAAAAAAGAAACTTGTGGCTCAAAAATCTATGGAGTTTCTGGAAACTGAGCTGTAGCAAGTGCACTGGAGATGGCACTGTGTAAGGATAATCTGTACTGCTCTATAGTATTTGTCATGCTTCCTATGGTCTCTGGAGAAGACAACCATCATCTGTATGTCTGTCAGCTGAGCATCTCTTTTCTGTGCTGTAAAAATCACTTTGAGAACACGAAACTCTTTAGTTTTCCCACTATTCCTAAAGAGTTTCTTGAGCTTTGTTGAATTTGAAAGAGACTCTTTCTGTCAGTCATTCCACCATCATTCTTTGAGAGTAGGTTTAAGTGAGCAGTAAAGGGTAATCGAGATTTGAAAAATCATGCAAGACTCTTGTCTTTGATTTGGTGAAATCTTTCTTCTGTCATGGTCTTTGTTAGGAAATGTGAAGGATAAAGCAAGAGAAGGAGGGTCACAAGATATGATGGAAAATTATCTGATGTCAATTCACCAACAGGTTTAAAATAGCAGGTTCAGTGGGCTTCTGAGATAATGTCAGAAGGAAATAAAAAAGGCAAAAAATGAATAAAACTCTAAATCACTTAAACTGAGAGGAGAAAAAAGATAAGCTATAATTAAGGGTCAATCAGACCTGTGGAGGTGAATAAAAAGAGAGTAGATTAAGAGATAAGACAAGAAGCAGTTCTTGCAAAGAGCTGGATATGCAGGTGGTGAATCACTGAGAGTGGAAGGAGGAGGGAGCTGGGTTAAGGTAACTTTACCCTCCCTGCTCAGCACTGGCACATGGTGAACTCGCTTCTTGCGTGATGGGAGCTGTGTCCTTCTTGGCTCCAGACATAAATTGGCATGAGTGATTGTAGCAAATGAGTGTATAAACACAGCAGGAGACATCTATAATGTGAAAAAGGCTAGGTAGGTACCTACAGAGCCATTGTGCATTCAATCCACTGTGTTAACTGGGCAGACTGAATAATTAGATGCATTGATATGGGGAACCAGCTAGGCAGGCAGGGTTTTTCTTTTAACGCAGACCAATGGCTTCCTGTTTTGGAAATCTTGCCTCTTCAGTGCACAAATGCATAGTTTTGTATGTGCATAATTTGTGGCTGTAATTTTAGAGGCTCATTAAATAACTTGGCTGTGGAAATCAAATTGCCTTTCATCAAAATCCAGCAAGAGCTGAACTAGTTCTGTCCATCACAGCAGCCCTTCTGGTCTTCGTTACGCGGCTGAAAAGTACAAATGCAAATGGGGCTGCGGATCTGTAGCACAGGAGGGAGAAACAGGGACTGCAGAAGAGGGAATGATGCTGGCAGCAGTTTTTCAATGGCGAGTTTGTCATCTGAGGAGCAATAAGGGCTGCTCTGGTTTTGTGCCCAGGTAAGAAAGCTAAGGAAAGTCCTGAGTGGTAGGTTTGCATGGTGCTGCCCAAGCCCATCTGACACATACAGGAGCCCCATGGTGCCCCTCACTGCTCAGGGGACCTTCTGCCATCAGCACTCATCAAAACTGAGTCTGGGGTGTGAGGATTAAAACCCTGCAGGTACTGTTACACCCATGCTTCTATTTCTATCCACTATGAGAAACTGCAGTGGACTTTTCTGACAAGAGGTATGAGGCTTGGTGCTGTTTCTGGGATTGTTCCATACATATTGGAGAACACTATAAAATATCCAACTGCATGCTCATAAAGTCCAGATTTATTATCAGTGTAATGTTATAGGAATTAAAGTGAGAAACAAGTGCAGGTGAAGACTTTGATGGGGAGATGCAGATGCCCTTTGATGTTCAACAATGGTATCCAAAGCAGAGTGGAGATACAAATAAAAAGAAATTTAATGATTATATAAAAGTATTAGTGTGCTGCTTCTCTAGAGTGATATTCACACTGAAGGGAACTGCAAAACAAGAGGGGAAAGCTGCTTTCTGCTTGGTTTGTAACCCATGTTCTTGCAGCTGTCCAAAATACATTTTCTGGAGCTTCAGCTTTATTCTGCACAACTAACAGCAACACAGCCTCCTTCCCTCTAGGAACCCTCCCTTTTACTTGGAGGAGAGAGTGGGTTCAAAGACGCATTGGGAAAGGAGGAAAAAAACAAGAAGCAGTTTCAAAAGGTTCTATGTCTGAAAGAAAAGTTTAAAAAAGGGAGACAAATAAAGAGATAAGACAGATGCCGTTTCCTGTGGAAGGGGAGACGGCTCTTTGGCAGCTGATGAAGAAGAGGTGGGATTCCCCCTTCCTCTGATCCCTTCCATTTGGGGTTTCAGGTGTCTTCTTCAGAAACCCAAAGGTCACGCAGGGGACAACCCGCTCACCAGAAGGGCCATTGGGCTGCCAACGTGTCAGCGATTCAAAGACCGCTGACAGAGATAAGAATGTAAGAGAGGTGTAACTTAAGTGTCATCTTATAGCTACTAGGAGCTTAGATACACTTCAAAGGCAGGCAGCAGAGAACTGGCCGCTCCAAGAGGAGGGAGCCAAACAGGCAGGCTTGAAAGCATGATTATGACTTATCGTATTCCACCATGAATGTGTGAAAATGGGCAGGAGGGACTGTCACGCTGCAAGGTAAACTGCAGTCATTTAAAGAGATGTTTTTCCTGTGGCTGCCCTACAAGTAAATCTCCTTTAAAAACCAGAGCACCCTCCTGAAGACAATGAGCTTGCAAAAGGCATGGGCAGGCTGATCTCCTCTGCACCAGCCCCACGTGAAGGGATGAAATGCAGCAAGGGAGGCATCCAAGAGATATTCAAGATAGGAAGGAGCTCACTGGGGTGCCTTCTCTCAGCAATATCACTTGGTTTGAACAGAAGAGTTATTTCATGTTTCCCTGAAAAAACATTGCAGCTGATGGCATTATAGAGTTGCAGGACAGGAGGCCTTGGTCACCTTGGTGGCAAGTTACTAGCCTTCAAATCAGAGGAACGTCTCTGATTATCACATGTCCAAACTCTTAATTTCTTCCTGTTTCTTCTTTTGTTTTAATCTCTCATTTTTTTTAAATTTTTTTTTTTTTTATGTGTGCCAAGTACATCCCTCAGCATCTACACACTAGCCCCTGGACTTTTCAAAATAGCAAAGGAAGCAGAAATGCCTCCAAGCTTTTATCTATGCTTTCAAAAGAATGCAAATCAGGAAACTCAACCTTAAAAGCTTGGGCTGGAAAGAGCATCCTCCCCATTGCAAAACATTTCACCTTTAATATATTCGAACCAGCCTATGAGACCGTTTCTCTTGCCAAGACAACTTTTCCTCATTAACTGTTGGGTTCCAGGAACCTCTTGGCTTATTCTGAACTTTTCAGCACTGAAGCAGAATGCTAATGTCCAGATCACATAGATGTGAAATTAAATCACATTTCAAGAGCTTGGCAGATGCTAAATGCTGATAAGGAGGAAAATCCCCCGAAAGAAATCCCACTGCACTAGGGATTTCTGAAAGTAACCATGGAAAGGGAAAATCCTCATGACTGCATGTATTCATGCGTGGGTTGACTTCACACCTGCCCCTGTTACCCCATGGCTCCCATCACAAGTGTGGGCCAGTGTTCTGCTGACCACAACCAGTTTTAACTCACAATTATGCTCTTGGCTGTGATTAGCAGTCCCTGAGATCTTTGTCATAACTAAATTTAGATGTGATTGCTAATCATTGTCCTGGAGCTTGGGCTTATACCTGATTGCTGGTGATGGGAGTGAGGTTGGACAGGGATTTCTCATCAGCTTGTGTTTAGCTTCGCCAACAAAAGGGAGAAATGGAAAGGAAACTCTTCCTGTCCTGCTAGTAATGATTTATCCACACTGGCACTGCCTTGTCATGTGATGTCCACCCTGTATGCAAGAGGCAAGGCGTGGGAGGAAAGCAATAAAGAAACTGATGCCTAAAACTTTATTTCTAACTCCACACTGAGATACTTCCATGAGTTGCACAAATTTCCATGCAGGTCTTTAATAGATGCCTACATGATGATTTAGTAATATAGTTTCAACCAGCCAATACCTAAAAATACTTCTCCATATCTCAGTTTCCCCACCTGCAAAAATAGGGCAAGAAATAGATATCATTGCAGGGCAAGTGTCATGCCAATGCCTTTGCTAAAGGGCCAGGGTTTGCTCATGGTGCCCAGCAGGGAATTGTGTCGTGGTGACTGAAGTGTCCATGCTGTGGAGGAAGGAGACTTGAAAATGGGGTAGGGCAGGAAGCTGTGGGAAGCCTGAGTTTAATCTGCTCCGTCTGTGAGTCAGAGTCCTAAATCTTCACATCTTCTGAGGCTTTTGCGCTGTTGCCATGTTGGTTATGAGCAGCCAGCTTTCTGGTTTGCCTGACTTAATTTGTGTCAAGGTCAGTTTTCTTCTTTTTCACATGTACTACTGGGATAAAAGCAGACCATGTTGCTTCATCCTTTCCCAGAGAGGTACAACGGCACCCAGTGAGAGCAGGGCTGGCTGGATCTCTGTTTCCATCTAGACAACTCTTGTCAGGGCAAAAGACAAAGAGAGAGTTTGTTTAAAGCAGAGCAACACATAAACAAAGTCCATGTAAGTAAGCTGGAAGTAAAAATGCCAGCACTCGCTTGTGAGAAGCCTTCTCATTCGTCTTTTTTTTTTTTTTATTTTATTTTTTTAATCTAATTTTTGCAACTGTAAAAATGCAGTGGAAATGAGAATCTGGCAAAAACTACAGACTCTGTCCCTCAGATAGGGAGCTGAGAATGTCTGCAATGATTAGACGTCTATAAATCTCAGCATGTCTCTCCTAATTACTCCAACAGGAAAGCATTTAATTATGTAATCAGGATACCCTACTTGACACAGGCACACATGTACCCCGAGCACTAACCTTAACCTGGTTATCTCGCTTTGTTGCTGGACTAGTTAAATATAGCTGCAGACAGACGGATCCGTCTGCGCAAACAGAGACCGTGATGTGTGGGAAAGTAACCTGGTGTTGAACCTGCCCCATCGCCTTCCCCTGCCACACTGAGCCCCTTACTTGAAGCTGCAGTTTTACAGACTGCTGCTTCTTCATCAAGAGGCAATTTGTTAATTTGCTGGCGTTTACTTGACCTATTTGCCTTCCCATTCAGACCTGGGTGTGATTTGTTTCTCAGGGGACGTAGCTGAGTTCATGCTGCTCTTCTTCAGATTTGTCCTACCTAACCACAGATTTTCATTTTTTTTTAGGGGATATTAGATGACAATAAATCCTGTAACAGTCCAGTAAGAAGCAAACTCTTTTCAGCCTGAATTATAGCTCTGATCTTAATGAAACATGAACACATGGAGTCTCTCAGTTGAACCTGATGCATTTTAGGGGCTTTCCAAGGAGAAAGAGGCATAATTCCTGGGTGTTAAATTCTCAGTGCTGCCTGGGTTGCTCCTAGATGTCCTTGTCTTGGGCTGCACTGCTGGCTTGTGTAGGCACAGCCTGTGACCCTTCTGGGATCCCAGCTCTTCCTGGGCCTTTTATGGATTCAATTAGCATCAGTTCAATGTTTTCCATTATAGAATCATAGAATCATTTAGGTTGAAAAACACCTTTAAGATCATTGAGTCCAACCATTCCCCCAGCACTGCCAGGACACCACTAACACTTGTCCCTCAGCACCACATCTCCATGACTGAAACTTCTCCAGGGATCACAGGGACTCCATCACTACCCTGGGCAGCCCAGGCCAGCCCTTGACAACCCTGGAAGGGAAGAAATTTTGAATCCAAGCCTTGCAAATCCTCACTCCCAAAAGGAACACAATGGTTTTGCTTTGAGAAAATGCTGAATTTGCTTGCACTGGTGCAGGTGGGACTGGTGCCAGCTTTGAAAAGGGAGCTTCTCCAAGCAGATATTTGCCTGTGAGGAGCAGGAAAAGGAGCCTCTCACTGATGGCAGAGGTCAGGAGCTTGTTAATCACATCCCCTCTTAGTATTGTGAGCAGTTGTGGGACTATTTTATTTCCATTTCTGCAAGAGCATGGGGGGGGGCAAGGGCTGGCAGCTGAACCACGTGTATTTGGGGAGGATGTCTCTGCAAAGTGCTGCAGGAGCAGCCCTGTACTGATGCTGGTGTTTCCCTCCCTGCAGCTCTGCCTCTTTAACTGCTGCCTGGGACTGGTCTGGGGATAAACCAGCTTTTTATAATCATATAGTAGCCTTATGTGTGTTTTCTTCTATAGCAGCTTTATACCAGTTCCTTTTTCTTGCTTTGATTTCCCTCTAAAATGGATGTAAAAGTGGTTTACACTGAAATACATCCTCCTGCAGGTTGTATATAAATTAATATAACAATAGGAAAACTTTCTGAAAGTACTGATACTCATAGGGCTGGTTAGCTCTGGGATTTTTTTGGGACTTGTTTCACATTCCTCATATTCTCCCATTTCAAGGGACATCACAACAGACTATTAAATTGGCATCTTATATGAAGTAATTTAACTGTGCTTAGTGACACAGAAAGAATAGGAAAAAGGAAGAATTGCAAGAGGAAGCTCTGTCAGTTCAGTGCCTCATACATCCTCTCCTCTGCTTCTTCCCTCCTCTCAGTCCAAGCAGCCCCCCACACATCTGGTTCCCTATGAAGAGCCTGTGCCAGCAGAGGATACCACTATCAGTTTTATTTGATCACACGGGTAACTTCTTGAAATTGTTACTACATTTTTAAATTAACAAAGCAAACAGTGAGAAATCAGAGGGTTTGGCAGGGGACGAAGAAACCGCATCTCTCCCTGCTCTTAGCTGCATGTCATAACAAAACACTGGGCCAGATAATTAAGACAGTTTCTAAAAATGTCCCCATGATAGTTGCCAGGGCATCTGTCTGTCTGAGCACACACGAGTGTATCTGCAAGAGCAGCTTTAGTGCTTTATTTTAAAATAAACAATTTTTTAAAACTTTTTTTCCCCCCCATAATCCAGCACATCATCAGCAAAAACTGCTTTTGCTCCTAAGAAAAATGAGGGAGATTTAATTTTCCTTAGGAGTTGATAAACTGCTATAAATATATAGAGAGCCACAAAAGAAGGTATCTTCTCCTTTTCAATTTGTTCAGTGTAACACCTGGGTGGGTTGATCTGGTTGCAAACTAGGGTTAGCAGGTTACCAGCCATCACCTGAGCCATAATAACCCAAGGGGCACTTCAGGCATGGCCACAGGGGGTGGTTTAACATAACTAAGGATGGCTCAAGACTAGGAAAGAAGCTTGTAAAATGATATTCTGAGCTATTGCACTTTTCAGATACCTATAATTGTTTATTCTTATTCCCCCCGCCCCCCCTCCCACCCCCCCACGCCAGTGTTTCTACAGATGTACTGACATTTCACTGGGTCCAGTGGAATTACTCCTCCAAGCTCAGCAGGCTTCTCAGCAATCCCTAACCCCAGCGAATATGCTGCCATTTATCATGTACCATATAACTATAAAAAGTAACTTCAAATTCTTACTGGCAATGCCAGAAAACTGAAGAATTCATATTTAAAAAAAAAAAATGCACGGCCCATCATATCATCCATAACATTTCAATGGAATCTCATCATATAGCATCCTTTATGGTGAGCTTAACATGTCGTAACACGGCTGGCTCTCCAAACAGCCAGCTAATATCATCTCTTAGGAATTTATTATGGGTGTACTGTGAGCTGTAATACTTTTTTATGTCAGGTTGTTAATCGCAGCAGCTAGGATGTGTTGAATGCACGTTTGAGTACAAAAGATTCATTTCACACTGGCGTTTGCTGCTCAAAGGGAGGGAGGATGAGTATTGTTACCCATTAGCCAAGCTGGCTTCTGCGTGCCCAAAGGGCTTCAGGACATAAGATGACAAATATTTATAATGATGCCATTTCCAGTCAGGAGGTGACACAAAACTTCACAATTGTTTTTTAGGAGAAAACATGCACAGCCCCCCTGTTGTACTTTTTAATGCCTGCTGTACATTTCCTTCTGATCCATCTTTCCATCTGTCTGCCTGGTTTAACTGCTCCACCGTGGGTTTTATATTATGTTTCTCACTGTATTATTTTAATGATCCTTTGACTGAGTCAGACTGGAGGAATACCATAAACTTCAGTGACACTGTGGGTGATGTAGATGGGCACAAATCAGCCTGCAGCCTTGCTCACAATTCTCCCCGGGGTTCCCAGGGGAACCAGACTGTTTCAAGATTTAACCTACAAAAACTTGATGGTGGCTTGAGCCCAGTCCTACATAAGCAGGCATCGAGGAAGCACCACTGATAGGTCTCCATAGGCCAGATGATAGATGCTTTCCAACAGCTTTTCTAGCTTGACCGTGGCCATCCTTGCTTGAAAAGCATAAAACATCTCTGCCAGGTGCTGGTGCCAGGCTGCTCTGCGGAGCACACACAGGAGACTGCAGGAGAAACTCCAGGAGACAGGAGAAGGACAGCCAGTTCAAACATGTTTTCAATCAGCTTGACTATTCAGACGGGGACATGCATGTTACATAAATGGACTGAGCCAACCCAGAAATGAAAACACTTTCGGCAAGGGAGGGAAGGAAAGAAAAACAGTTTCACCTGATGCTCTCTTTAGGCAAAAGCTGCTGACAGAGCAGCATGCGACATGTTGGAAGAGGCAGGTAAAGGTGGAACTGGAGTGGGTGCTGTGTGGCAGGCTTATTTGGGATGCTCCTGGCCAGCCACGATGTTGTATCAGCTGTCCCAACATTAATGCAAGGGCTGTTGGGCTCCAGGCTCATGTGGGGTGTGCTCCTCAGAGCCAGCATCGTGTCAGCAGCATCAGCTGCAGTGCCCAGCACAGCTTCATTTTACAGATCTATCTGGTGGTTATAACAAGCAACTCTGCAACATCTCTGATTTTTTTCCCTCTCCCAGTAATTAGGGATGTCTGAGAATTGTGGAGCTTCAGGGATTCAGGCTGAAGTGCTGGGTCTTGTGCAGCCTGGAGAATGGGGCAGGGGGAGACCAGAGTGACACATGCACGTGCTGGCAGCTGCGGTTGTCCCAGCATATGTGGGGAGGGTGGGTGACACCCCACTTTGAGAGGGGTTTTGAGTACTTTCTGGCTGGACGTCATGGACAAAAGGAGGGGACACTGCACCCTTGTGCACCTATCAATGTCTTGTGTGAAGCTCAGCCTGGCACATGGTTCCAGGGAGCACCATCAGATGAGCTGAGAGGTGGAGGGTTTGTGATTTCTGGTGGGATCTCAGTGCCAGGTCTGTGCAGACAGATGCCTGCACTCATGGAATGAATCGCCTGGAAACACAGATGCCTGCTGGGCTGATGTGCTGTTCAGATTAGGCAGTGGTTGGGCAGGGGGTTTGTGGTGCTCAGTTTTGGGCTGAGGCACCTCTATAGCTGGAGAAACAGCGATCAAGGTTTAAACATGTTCTGGTGGGGATTTAGTGCTTACTACTAGTTAAACATTGGGAGGAAGGAGGGGGTACAGTGCTGATGCTGCACACACTGATGTAATTTTGCCAGCTCCAGTAGAGCTGATGTGCCTGGTTTATACTGACACAGTTGAAATCTGAATCACGCCTATTATTTATGCATTTGTATTAGTAGTAATTTGCTTTTTTTTTTTTTTTCCCCTAAAACTCCTCATAAAGAACAGAAAGAGAAAGATATAAGTAACACATTTTCAAATGTTCTTTCCTAGTGAATTACTTGGCCTGACATTGGAAATGAATTATTTTCCATTGTACCAGTGACCCCTGTTGTGTGTTCTATTAACACCACATGTTAAACTTTTATATTTTTAGTAAACCATGACCTTGTACATTCTCTGTCATTTCCCACTGGCATAAGTACAACACATGTGGTATGAAAGCTAACGGTTTTCATTTGTATACAGTACTTTTGTGTCTTAGGTTTGTATGAAAGCACACGGGTCATGGTAATCAGGGCATCCGAGGATTTTACCAGTTACAAACAGTCACAACAAAGTGTATGTGTTTTCAAAAAAACATATTTTTGGCATAATGCTCTCTTATATGTTGTGCAAATCCAGATGAAAATGGGATCTTGAAAGGCTGTGTTAAAGTTTTTGATCGTGCTAATCCAAACAACTGTCTCCAACACATGCACAAGCAGAAGGAAGTCTATAAAATGTCAGGTTTGTTCTAAATATCTGCAGAACAAATGTGGCTCAGGAACATGACCAAGTGTGCAGAACTCTTAAGATAAAAGATGATGTCACATAGGTTCAGTATTTTATTTCATCAAATGATAACATTGTTCTAGACATCTAAAAAATTATGGATGGTTTATGAATAGAGCCCAGGGTATGGAAGAAAGAATAATTCCTTCCAGTTGCCCAAATATTTCTTTTTTATTTCTTTCCCCCTTCTTTTTCCCTTTTTGTAGCCCAGGCTTCTTAGATGTTAGTTTTAGGTGCACTGGTGAGCACTCTCAGCATATGAGACATGTGGCCGCATGTATAAACACTGAGCTACGTGGTCATTTGTGCTTTTTCACTGAAATCCAGACTTTTCTGTAGGCACTTTGCAGTACTAATCTGTCTCCTTTTCTGGGCTGATTCACAGGGCTTTCTGAATCATTGTTGTTTCCAATAAGAACTCGTGTTTAAAAAAACAAAAATATTTAAAGTCACACTGAGGTTATCCTCTGTTGCTTTGCTGGACTCAAGACTTGCTGCATCATCCAGCACTGAGGACGTTGCAGGTTTCCATGAGCCAACATATAGCAGCAATGAATAAAACAGAAAAAGACCAAAAAAGGATGCTTTACCTATCAGACGACAGCCCTTGTTTCCTTCTTCCCTGCTGACCCTTAGTGGTTTCTCTACTTGGGGATCTCAAATCTGTGCCTTTTTTGTCTGATGGACATTGGGATCCCAAACCTCTGACTGGCTCTTGTGGTGTAATCAGCCTTGGAGCTGTGTTCCTCTGGGACTCCACCTGCTATTTGCTTGCCTCTATTTTCCACCCATCACCTGCATGTTAGTAGCACCTCTCAGTCTTGCCTAACAGATCTCAGTCATTGATAGTAAAGGGGACAGTTGTCCCCTTCATCCCACATCCCCAGAATGCTGTCTCAGACTTCCTAGCTGGCAGCTTCACATTACAACATGACATAATTGTGTTTGCGATGTAACACCATGTCTGCCAGGACAAACTTGCAATGTTTGGCTCAGGACCAGCCAGGCTCAGATTTTATTTATGACAAATAACTATTGGCTTAAGAATCCTGTAAGGATTCCTTTTTGCCTCCTCCATGTGCTGCGGCCATTGGGTAACGAGCGGTGAGTTTCTAACATAAAATACTCTTCCTAGTAGTAAAACCTAAGAACAAACTTGTGTTTACAGTCATCTTGTGTGGTGAGGCTTTTTTTTCCATTTGCCTTTTAGGATTTTGCCTAGAGTGGTGTTTAAAGCTCTCCCAGCACTCAAGTCAGAAAACAAACAAAATTTAACCTGTGTTGCATGCAGAGGACCAGGAAGGTGGAGAATAAATTAATGAGGAAAAAAAGTGATTTCTCATAGAAGTGATGTCTGCCTGATGCACAGGCATTGCCCTGTGGCCACTCTGCACCTGGACTGGCTGGACTGGGAGATGATTTTCAGCATGGAAACAGCTCTGTATTCCTTTACACCTTATTCCTTTGTCCCTTGAAGGTCCCCTTCCATTACTCACAGGCATTGAAGCATGGCAAGGCTACATAAACTCATGGTTTTGATCCATGAGGACCATTCTTTGTGACTCATCCTGTGCTGTGCTCTCAGGATTGTCCTGGTTTTAGGGTGTTTCCCCTCTAAATCTTTTTCAGGGTTCATATTTTTGCCTCTGATTTGCCAAGAAAATAATAATGTTGCTCTCCTGAGTCCCTTTCAGTTACAGAAAGTTCATAGTAGAAGAGGCAATGTTGATGCACTGGTGGAGATAACCAGAAGAACAGGTTATTTAATGGATCCTAGTTATAAATATAAAATAAAAGCTAATAAATAAAGGGATTTCAGCATGTCTTCCGTGTAATGACAAACAAACAAAACCAACTCCTTTATTTAATGGGTCTGACTATCCAATGGGTGACTTATCAGAGGTGGGGGGAAATCTCCTGTCAGCAGAGATAATGAAAAGCATGGCAGAGAGAATAAACCCAGGAAGTGATGGAGGAATGAAGAGGAAGTGCAGCAGAGAAAAAAAAAAAAAAGAACCAAACTAATGAGATTACAGGGTAAAACACTCAAAAGCAACAACAGCAACAAAAAAAAAAATTACAGACATGGACTAAAAGATATAGAAAATAACTGTTTATTAGAGGAAGCTATTATAGAACTAAATAAATCCTTCAGCCAGACCCAAAGACTGAGGTGTTGTCATGAGTCCCTGTAGCAGATCGATCAGGGCTTGTTTTTCTGACTTAAAAGTCTCCTCTGTTCTTGAGAATCCCTGGGAAAAAGCAGAAGGATGTGAAGGTCTCTTCATTAGGTCAGGAGGTCTGTAGAGATGCTCACTTATGTTGCAGCCTTTCTGAAAGTTATTCCTGGATCAAAACCACCACTACCCAACACAAGTCCCAAACTGCATCCATTGGCCATCTCGACCTTGTCCTGGGGACTGATGATGAGGATGATGATGGGCTCTGACACCGTGGGAGTCATTGCTCATAGAGAGCAGCTTCACTGAGGGCTGGTAAATCAAGAGACCCCCTTGATGGATTTTTTCCATCTTGGCAATGCCACTTGGGATAGCAAATCCATCCCCATTGTGTAACCTTGGTGGGCTGGTGGGTGCTCTCCAAGGGCTGCTCACTGGCTCCCGGCGAGCGTGCCTCCAATGACACAAAACCACACTAGGACTTGATGAATAACAGAACATCAAGTCAGACAGACACTGGCTGGCTTTTCCACTGTAGCTCTCCCCCTGCTATTATTTATATACCATTTCACTTGCTTACATGTAACTTAAAACCAGCCCAATGCCAGCAGCCTGATCCAACAGCGGGACAATTAGTCTGGAGTAGCCCTTTCTTGCTTCTTTCTTTCTTTCTTTTTTGCTTGCTTTTTTTCTTGCTTGCTTTTTTTTTCTTTCTTGCTTGCTTTCTTGCTTGCTTGTTTTTTTTTTGCTTTCTTGATGTCTTTCTTGTTTGTTTTCTTGCTTGCTTTCCTGCTATCTCTCTATCTCTTTCCTTTCTCTCTCTCTCTCTTTCCTTCTCTCTCTCTCTCTTTCCTTCTCTCTCTCCCTTCATTTTTGCAAGCAGGAATAAGGCTGCCTACGGTTAGGCATTCCCAGTTGTGGCCAAGGAGAGTCTGTGTGCCAGTTCAGTGGCTGAATATGGGCCCTGTTTATTTTTTCAGGGTGGCAATTTTCAAGGGGTTGAAATAGTTGTTAAAATTAGCGTAAACAATTTAAGCCACAGAAAGGTCCTTTCACCTTATTCTTCAAAAAGCCAGTTGTTTTCTAGAGCACCCTCCCCTTCCAACCCACCCAAAAGCCTCAATTTTCATCTGGGAATAAAAATTGAAGCCCTTAAACCTCAGAGCAAGGCTTGGGTAGGTTTTGGTGGGATTTGGCTCATTTCCATGTGTCTGAATGGCACCTGCCAGGGGGAGACCATCAGAATCTATCCCTTGGCAAGGTTGAGCAAATCCAGCTGAGCCATAGAGCCAACAGAGGGAATGACATCCCCTTGCATGGCTCAGAGAGGATGCCAAGCAGATAACAAATCTCTACCTTGCCATCAACAGAAGTAAACATCCCCTTCAGGACTGACAGCTTTTGACATCCTGGGAGCTGTGCAGCATCAGGATGGAGGGAGGTGGTACTGTCTGACAGCTCTGTGTGATACCTGGTCAAATCCCCTTCCCTTGGGTGGAAAGAAATAGGGGTTCCCTAGCATTTTGCCAGCAGTAAAATGGGATTCTTTGTAGCTACTCCCAAGTCCTAGAACCTTTCTCTCTCACCTGGAAAGCTTTTCTCTGTACCAGTCTCTTAGCAAGACAGTGCTGTGGGCAGAGGTTTTCACTTTGAGTCAGACTCTTTGCTTTGTTTTGGAAAATGAATGGCAGATAAGCAGTGTGGAAATGCAAAGGTTTGGTTCAGTTACTCCAAAGTTGCTTATTTAAATTCCGGCCAAGGTCTCTTGAGTCAGCAAAACTCAGCGGGAGCACTCATAAAAATAGGGTCTCTTTTGAAAATTCACATGCTTCCTGTTTGTGCAAATGCTGTGAGAACTGGCTTTCCCATGGCATGTCTGCACTGGAACCAGGAAATAGACGGGAATTTGGAAACAAGAAATAATTGCTAATAAAAAAAAAAAAAAAAAGAAAAAAAGAAAAAATAAGATAATCACATTTCTTTTTCTCTTTCAAGCTGAAAGAAAGTTTTGTTTTGTTTCTCATCCCTTAGTCAATTGCCCTTAACCAGGTTGAGTGGCTCCAATTCAGCTTATTGCATGCAAGCCAGTTCTGGAAATTACATTAATGTGTTAGAGCATCACCATCCTCGTGAGGAACATTACATTCTCTATGGGTTTGCAGCACATGGAGAGAAAATTCTTCTGCTGTGAGAGGGTAGACAACTCACTGCTGCCTGAAAATGTTACACCAGTGGATGTATCTATATACAAAATTCCAGCAAAGACTTCAGAAGAAGTTGGCTTGTGCTGGCCCTCATCTAACTAGTCTCAAGCCAAGTGGGAGATCTGCCCACGTGGTCTTTTTCTTTGCATTTAAATCATAGAATCATAGATATTAGGGGTTGGAAGGGACCTGGAAGATCATCTAGTCCAACCCCCCTGCCTGAGCAGGA
>JAOEGS010018126.1:61701-88852 GCA_025447755.1 Corythornis vintsioides | reverse complement strand
TACTGATTTAAAAATTTTATTATATAATAATAATAATTTTAAAAAAGGCTGTTTGGATTCTGCATTTTTATTATTATTCTCAGGAACTCCACAAGAAAAGGGAAGATTTCTAGTTTGGGGGTTAAGCAAAGTGGTGGAAATCCATTCCAGCTGAAAGATGGTGAGAGATCTCAGCCTGCAAGCGAAGTTGGTCATTTTTCCCTGAAGATTAAGAAAAAAATTACATTTGGCTGTGTTTATCATAGAGGAATGCAGGAAAAAAAAAGGACAGGGAGAGACAGAGACAGACAGAAGCAGCACGAAAAATGTTTGCATGATTTATGGGAATCTTGCAGCTTCCAAACAGAGCTGTGTTGTGACCTGTTGTGATGAAATGAAAGAAAAAACAACAAATAAATCGACTCAATTCACAAGGTTTATTGTAGCATTACTGTGTAGCAGAGTTTCATAACTTTGAACTGCAGTGAGAAATCCCCCATTGCACGTGCACAGTTCCCAGCACGGTGGAGTGCCATGAACAGCAATATAGGGATACATTCCCAGTGGACTTTTACTCCCTCTGTAATTTGGGTTAGAAATATCTGTTGAAATCGATAGAGCTGCCTGGTATTTTGGTCTGTCCCATGACATACTTCAAATTACTGCATGTGATTCACAGGCTTTGCTGTCCCATGGGTGCATGTGGTGCCAAAGGAGGTTTATCTGGCTTGTCTCCTAGTAATAGGCACAAGCTTTTTATTTTCATTTTCTTTATGCTACTGTTTAGAAAGAGGGATGGATTTCTACCAATCTGCATGCAAGTGACCAGGACTTAAGGATTTCAAGTGATAGGGGTACTGTGACTTAGCAGCAGACATGAGCATGGGTGTTGTCTTGACTGCAGCTTGTGCTGCCTTGCTGGTCAGTTCCAGGGTTTGATGGTGGGAGTCTGGATCCTCAGACACCCCCTTCTGAACAGTCCTTTGACCTGACAGAGCAGCCTGTAGCAACAGAGCAGGGATGGCAGAACAGTCATTGCTGCTGACAGAAGGTCCTAGTGAAGGACTGCAAAAATCCTTTTTCCTCTTTTCCTTTTTTTTTCTTTTTTCTTTTCTTTTTTCCTTTTTTTTTCCCTTTTCATCCTCTCCCTCTCCTCGCTCTCTCACACTCTTCCTTCTCCTTTTCCTTCTCCTTCTTCTCCTTCTCCCCTTCTCTCCTCATTAACACTACAATCTCAAACATATTTTTGCATATAACTAACTAACAGAGATGAATTCTTGTTCCTCCCACTACTCCCAAATTTGGCTCAGATCAACTGTTAAGCAGTGCTGGGCAGATCTGACCAAAGTGCTCCATGACCATTCGTTTGACGTTTGAGATAAATATGCTTACAGCCTGGCTTTTGTTTTCGGCTCTCGTGCCTTAAAAGGAGTTTGTTGGCAGCAGAGTCTGTGGGAGCTGCACATTTCCAGCAGCCATGGGATTTCCACGGAGGAAGAATTTTGTATTCACAGTCAAGAGTGTTTGCATCAAGAATGTTTTTTTTCCCCTCAATGATTGCACTCCATCAGAATACAAGACAGCCCCAGGGGACCACAGTGTCCAGTCAAAACAGCTCAAATTTCACATTTCAGTGGGTGGACACCCAATCCAGCAAACTGGAAAAGTTGCTTCGAGCTGGTAAAAGAGTAATTTTCCTGCTTGGTAATAGTAGGTGGAAAGATTCTTCCAGGTTTTGGGGTCAGGGAGACAGAAAGCCCAGAGCTGGCACAGGAAAACAGTACCAGGGAGAGAAATTGCAGTGGTTTCTCTTTACACATGAGCCTTCATGGGAAATTTGCACCAATGTCTGCCTAGAGAAGGTTGGCTGGTCTTGCCTGGGAGCTGTGGGGGTTCTCTGACCTTGATGCTGTTTTGAGTTGCTTATATCTTTGGGGACTTTTGTGCCTGTCTGAGTCACTTTGCTTTAATTTGTTTAATAAATGACTGATTTAAGAAGTATGAGCCTGGGTTTTCTGGGCTTTTTTGTGCAGCATCATGACAAGATCCACCTACAAACCGCTCTTTGCATTGTCCCTATTTTATGCTATAATTCATACTTCAGAAAGTAAACCCCTTATTTGTGCCCTCTTCCAGGCTTGCTAGTGACATTTGTGAAGCTATAAATAGGCACATTTTTGAGAGAGGAATAGAGACACACCTTTAAAGTCCATCGACGTATTTTGGACCGTGAGAGATTTCAAAGAAGGAGAGAATGGAAAAAACAAGAGATATTTTGTTTAAAAAAAAATAAAATTAAAATAAAATAGAAACTATCCCTCCTAAATAGGGACAGTTGGCATCTGTACCTCTTTCTTTGCTACAAAAGCCTATCCCAGTCTTTGCTTTCAGACCCATTTCATATTAAAAATAGCACATGGAAAAATTTTCTCCCAGAGTTTCTTGCCAGCTGACTGCTTGTCTGACTGGGGCTGTTTCTTTCAAGTGACTAATTTAGAGCAAGACTCCACTAGAGAGTGCTAAGTGGTGACATCATCAGTTTCCTTGTCACATCCAGGTAAAACAACATGATAACCCAAAGGGGAAGAGCAGCCACGAGCTCAGCCTGTGTCTAAAGGGTGTTCAGACATGCTGGGTTCTACAGCATGTTTGATTTGCATGATGTTTGAATATATTCAGGGACAGGCTGGAGTGAAAAGTGTATGGTCAACATCTTCATGACTAGTGGTGCCTGAAAGCTGAAAGTGGCTTCAGAGTGGAGTCTTGCAAAGACTCATCCTGGGCCAACGAAAAATCCTGATGTGTAAATGCCTCTGAATCCCGGAGCTGCTGAAACTTAGCGTGGCTAATTTGCATGATTTAATTAGTATGTACTTGCAATGTACTGTACCTACCTTAAAGCTGCAGTTTCTGGGTGTGATGAGAGCCTCACTTCTATTCGGTTTTCTTTCTTGGGTCAGAGCCTGTCTTTTATGTTTGCAGAATAAAATGTGATGCCATGACAGCAGGTGGTGAAGGAAAACAACCCAAAAGTTGGGGTTTCCTTTAAAATCTCAGTTTGCTTTCTTTTTTTGAGGTTTTAGACAATAATTCAGCTTAATTACAATTCTGTCTGCAAGATCATTGCAGGCGAGTGGCAAGAAACACCGTAAGAGGACAGCCCTGTGCCTCTGCATGCTTGAAATATGGAGAGGCAGCAAGAGCTGTGTGGCCACGTGTTTCTCTTCCTGTCCCTTTTAGCACAGCTAGTCCAGCATCTTCCTGGTCCAGTCAGGCTCCTCTCCAGGCTCCAGGCAGCAGCCCCAGGGCAGCTCTTGGCAAAACAGCCTTTCACTGCCTGCCCCGCAATATCAGCAGCAGTGGGCTGGAAAAACGGGCTGTGAAATCAACTGAAACGGCCGCAGGGCAATTGCCCACCAGCCAACTCACTGACGCCGCACCGTTTGCTGAAGTGTTAAATATCCTTTTTTGGAGCAACATTTCCTCTCTAGTGCCAAGCATTGGGGTATATGCCAGGCAGTGTTACGCTACTAGTTGACCTTCACAAGTAAGAGAGCATCTCAGGGATCAGGCTGCTGGGTTTTTTTTGGGGGGGGGGGGGGGATGGCTTTGCAGGACCACCCCATCCCAGCATCCCTGCTGGGGCGAGTGGCTGGCGCTGCTGCTGCCTCCTAGGGATGCAGCCGCTGCAGTGAGCCCCGGCTCTTTGCGTGACAGGTCGTGCTGATAACACGCGGCTATTGACTCAGCTGCTGGCACCTCTTTTTCCCAGGAAATTCATCGGCGTTTGGGTTTCTTTTTTTGTCGAGAGGGAGCTGTTGGAGCCAGGGGGGATGCCAAGGGGGAAGAACAGGGAGGTGCTGTGTTTAACACAACCTGCAGCTGGATAAAGTGTAAGAGGCATTACCCAGCACAGTGCCTGTAGCATCTAAACCTTGGATTTTAAAAAAGCCTTTTTTTTTTTTTTTTTCTTTCCCTTTTCTCCTTTAGACTCATTTCACCTCCCTGTTCATTTTCAGACACTCTCACTCTTTGCAGCATTACTCAGAGATTACTTTAGCAGGCTTTTTTTGCCTGCTAATTTCTTAACTATCAATAACTGGAGAGCTCTAGATTAATCCCACCTTCCACTATTTTTACCCAAACACCAGAACTGCTGTGATGTGTGACTTATCTGAATTATCTAGAATCCCCCAAATCTCAGTGTACACAGATTCTCAAAGGTATCCCAGGCTGTGAGTAGCCATGAAGAGGAATTATGAAAACCAGGTTGATTTTTCATAACAAGATTTTAGTGAGGATTTTTTATTTTTTTTTTTAATTTTTTTTTTGCTAGTGCTTTCTGGTCTGTGAACAGTAGTTGTTTCCTTTCTGATCAACAGAGGACAGTATTCTTATATTCAGAGACTACAATATGTCTTCATCATGCAGCAGCAGGCTACAGTGTGACTATAACACATACACTGAAAAGCTGAAGAGGAGTTGAGATGTTTATCTTACCCTTCTCCCTGGGTAAAATCCACCCAGTCACAATTTGAATGATGGAAACTGAATAGCAAGCCTTGTAAAATCTGATTTATCCAACAAACCCTCACAAAATTTGGAATGACCATAAAATCTCATAATTTGTCCAGTTAATAAAACACTCATCGGAAGGGACTGTTCTAATCTAGCCAGTGATCTGGTAATGACCATCTATTTAATGGGGCTTTCAATAAATAGCAGATTCCGTAGTAGTGTCCCAGTTATTTACAATTCTCTATTAATGAAAAGCCATCTATGGCCCTGGGGACTTCATTTCAGTAAATAATGTGGTGTGGAAAAAACGTACTGAAGAAAATTCCTGGAAGTTTTTAGAGATTTCCAGGCAGAATGGTCCCTTGCACAGAATCCCCATGTCTCTGGTATTTTTACACCCAAGAGGAAATTCTGTTGGGCTGTGTGAGATTACTCCTGGGTCTGAGCCATGGGAGCCTCTGTGTTGCAGGTGGGGTCCTCTGCAAGAGGGACAGAGGAGCATGGGGTTAGGGTGGGATGGGTCTCTGGGCAGAAAATGTGCAGACGCTTTTCCAGGCCATAGGCTCAAATAACAAAAAAAATGAGGAGTTATGCTGAACCCAGGATGGGTGGGAGTAAATTCCTTTCCTCTAAGGCCCCGTAGGATTCCCTGTATCAAGTTTCGTAACTCCTGGATTCAAGCTGGAAGGGAGGAGCCCACAAAACCCACTCTCCTTATTTATTTGCAGTGTCTTTTTCCCCCCACAAATTTCAGCTCTCTCAATCTATCTTAGCTCACCAAACTCCTGCTGGGCTGGCTCAGCTGACAAGCATCAGACAAAACATCAGTTCTTGCCACCAGTGGTGAAAACTCAGTCAAGTTGACTTGGGATGTGTTTGTACTTTGAAGAAAAGTTCAGCTGAAATCAGCTTTTCTTCCCTTTTAAGGTGCAAATATTTGGTAGCACCATGTCCATGCCCATGTTGGAGCTCCTGGACCTCTTCCAACATGGCAAAACCAAATGTCTGCTTCCCATCTGATGATGACAGCAAAAAAACCTTTCAGATAAGCTTCAGGACTTTGGGATGAATACCTGACCCAGTGGGGTGTCTTACTCATTGCAGCTTAGTGAGTGGGGAAGTATCCTGTCCTTGGCTGAGCTCTGTGGGAACTCCTGGCAGGAACAACTTTGGACAGCAGTTTCCAAGAGGGAATTAGATTGAGCTTATAAATTAGTTCCTAAAACTTGGGGCCAGGGTCATTAAAAGAGGAATCTGCCCCGGGGAGGCCCTTCTTCATGCGGATTCCTTGTACACTTCTAGAAGTTGCTCACTCCCATTTTAACCAAGGGTTTGACACAAAATACATGGCCTGAACCCAGTGGAATGAAAGCTTAATGGGTTTACCCAAATTTCCTCTCTGCTGAAGAGGGAGCAAAAATAATAATAATTAAAAAAAAAGCCTCAGCCATGTTCCTCCGGCAACGTTCCTAATGTGTTCTTCAGACTTTGCAGCCATTTATCTCACAGCACTGCAGTGCTCTCAATTCCCCATGAAGGTCTCCCTGTTCATCGTCTTCCAGGGTTCACTTGCTCCTTGAAAAGTTCAACACGGGACCATCCCAGGCACATTCCAGCATCCCTGCTCTGGATGAATACCTGCCCCACATCTCCCACAGAGCCTCCCGACCCTCCTCACTCTAAAGGGCTGATGATAAATGGTTCCTCCGAGCAGTGGCAATTTCATGGTTCGTTGGGCACAACCACTCTGCATTTTCACCCCCTAGATAATCAAGCTATTAACGGACAATGAGGAACAGATTGCATCTACCGAAGCATCCCCGAACAATGGGCCATATATCTCTGGCATCTCCCATGCTGGGGATAGAGGGAGGGGATATTTTGCAGAGGAAGAGGAGGACAGGTAATCTCAGGTATTTTAGCATCCTTTTGCCTGCCCCTTTATCTGTTTTTGAGAGAAATCACATCCCTGGGCTCAACCAGGTCTGGACTGGAATGAGATGGGATTTTAGCCCTGGAGTTTTCCATTTATTTTATCTCACCTCTCACATTCCATGATCAGTTCCTTCTCTCATCCTCCTTCTTTATGATTTACAATAGCCGCAGGCTTTCACAGCTGATAAAAGGCACTGAAACACCTGAGTGCCCCACAAACTTTGTCCCTAAGATAAGGATCCATCTCTGCTTTGCAGCAGGGAAACTGAGGCACGATTAGCTGTGTCTAACACTTTCAAGGCACTCACCATGACAACCCAGCCAGCCTACTCATAAACAATCAGGTTGTAGCATGCACCATGTTTGTGACTGCCCAAGGAGCACCTGCTTTTTTAACATGTCCATTGGCATGGAAAAAAAGAAAAAGGACTAAAATGCAGGTTTATGATAGTCTAAATTAATCTCATAAACTTTATGTGGTAGTAGCTGTGACTAGAGATGGAAAATAATTTTCCATCCAGGATTTTGATTTTTACATGAGAAATATGAAGCTTTTCTGAGGTGCCCATTACACAGTAAGAATTTTAAGTTTTTTAAGTGTGATGATGGTCTATTAAAGACAGTAAATACTGATATACAAATTTGTTTGTTGGAAGTAAGGTTTGGATGCAAAGTTACTTTTCAAAAGAAACATAGTTCTATCTACATACTGTACTAAAAGCTTTTCCAGAACTTCCACAGTAGAACAATATATTACATCCTTCTAACTCCCTTTTACAGCTCTGCTGCTCCTTTGCTCTTGTTTAAACTTCTGACACTGAAATGGTTTTGTGCTCTTCAGCTTTTGCAGCCAACCTTACCGTGTCGTAACGTTATCCACAGTAAATAAAATAATAGTAATAATTAAAAATAAACAGGGCAAAGAATGAGTTACCAGATCTGATGTGCCACTGAATCACTTAAGGGAGGTGAAATATTGCTGCATCTTATGGGAAGTTTAATCAGCCAAAGAATTTCATGAAGTTGTCTCCCTTTAACCTTCCCACCCACTTCTTCTCCACCCCCAACCCCCTCCCCCCAAACCTCGAAGTGAAATATTTATGATTTTAATAAATTAAAAAACACGGCTAATTAGCTCCATCATCCACACCCACAAGGCTATTAAAATGTTGGAGTTTCATATTGTTGTGGCCAGTGGGGCAGCGAAGCGTTTGTCTCACAGGATGGTCCACATGTTGTGTTTTGGGGTGTTCAGAGAACATCTCCTCCTCGAGATGGTGTGGGGAGACACAACCACCATCCTTGGCTGGGTGGGCATGAGTTAATGCAGTGGGGGGTTTGATTAAGCCCTCTCACATATGGATAAATGTTTAGCACCTAAATGAGCTTCACAGGGAGCAATTCTGCTTCTAAGTGACTGGTCGAACTCATGTATGAAGGACCATCCTGTTCTTCCACCAGTGATCAATTCCATTCCCAGCTATGCAGCACTGGTTTTATCCAGTTAAAAATCACCTTAGATTTTGGCAACAAAATTTCAGTAGACTAAAGTAAATTATTAATATTTTCTAATTTGTGTAGCAGAAGCTCCTAAAATTCTTACTACATTTGTGCAGATTTTTTTCTCTGTGTGTCCTTCCACCAGACAGAACAGATCAAATGGCAAATTCCTTGCACTCATCGTTGTTGGGCTGAAGTGACGGACATTGTTAATTGAGGGTGTCAAAATAATTTACTGCAAGTAATTAAATAAAATGGCAGGTTCTAAAACCTGCTGAATTTTGATCTCAAGTCTGTAATCGGGGCTATAATTTAAAGACATCTGACAGAAGCTTTAATTAGAGAGCAAAAATGCGAGTAGCCAGTAAAGCTCTGTGATGGATGGTGGAAAGTGGGGGGAGATACCTACTCATGTCTCCTCAGCAAGATCTCAAGCAGCTGGCTGAAAGAATATTACACACAGGCACTGTCTGTCCTTGCTTGAGGAGCACAGCTCCTGCCCCAGGCAATGTGAGCCTGTGCCCATAGCCTTGAGCGGGTCTTCCTGGCAAGGAAATTGATCCAACCATAGCTCATGGTTTTCCCTTGGACAGTTATCTGAGGAAGGGATATCACTGGCTGCTGATAGAGCATTTGCTAGTGGGCTGCCAGCTGGTAGAAGAATGAATTTGTCACAGCATAACTGCAGTTGGTGCTTGCAATGATTTTTCAGAGGGCTGCCAATGTGGGGTTAGTGACACATCGAGTTGGTCTGCTTGGCTTTGCATTTGAAAGCAAACCAATAGGTCAGCCCCTTTTGGTTGTGCTCCCCAGGCACTTCTTGCTTCCTGAATGGTTCTCCTGGGCACAGTAAGTTGTGCAGACTGAAAAACAGTTGTTAGGTGTTCAGAGCTGGGACCTCCCAACATGCAAAGACACAACATATGGTTTATTCTTCATGACAGTCTTGGCACCAGGGGGGTCACCACCCATGTTGCATTCTAATTCCCAGATACAGCCCTACAGCCTCCCCTCCTCAGGGAAAAAGGGGGCAAGGAAGGAAGGAAAGGTCATGGTTTAACTTTTTGGTAAGTTATCTAATATACCACTGAATTATGTCCTTACCAGGGGCTGTCAAGACCACTTATGTCAACGTGGAGTTGGAATTGCTGGCCACCACTCTGGGGGACACATCTCTAGGGAGATGAATTTATTGCATTTGCATTTGCTGGAGCGTCTTAGCTCATTGGGTGGATGCAGGTTGGACCTGGCCAGGTTTTAAATAACTGATAAAATATCCCGTGTCGGACCTGTAGATTTGTGACACTCTCCTTGTGCACTCAGCCTGTATTGGGTGACAGCAAAACAGGGAGAACAGGGGTGCAATTCACTCCAAAGAATGGAAAGGTGAAATAATATGGTGGGAAAGGAAAAGAAGAAGGAAAAAAGGAAATGGAAAAGGAAAAGGAAAAAAAAAAAAAAGGAAAAAAGGAAACCCTGCATTTTCTGTGCCTTATATCAGAATTAACACTTGCCTAGAGAGGCACCATTACTTGAGATGTTAAAAGTTTGGTGTAAAATTGTGATGTGTCCTGAACATCAAGCAAGGGAATCAAAATAGCATCTGGGCCACTTTTTAGCAGGATGAATAACCATATGCTGTCTTGACTATACTGCTCCCATTACCTGCATGAAGCTGTTTAAAACTTACTGGAGTACCTCCATATTTCACAGAAGTGTGAACACATCACCCAAGACAGACTTACCACATGAATCAGGTCACTATTAGTATAATTTTTATAGTGTCTTGTAATTTCCCTATTCCTGGCTTGCAGGTTCAGAGGAAGGATGATCCCTTTGATGAATACAAGATCTAAAGAAGACAGGAGCCTGCAAACCAGGTGACACACTCATTTGCAATGTCATCTCTTCCTTAGTGGTATCAGCTAGGAAAGGGGTGGAAAGAGAGATCCTGGCAGCCCCAGCCAGTGCATTTTTACATACGTCAGTGGAATCAAAATATTGTTTCAGCAGTTATATTGACACTATTAAAACAGAGTTCAAGGAATAGTGCCAATCTCCTGTTACCAAAACTATAATGCACTGAACCATCCAGCTTGAAGGATAACTGGGGGCCACTCAAAGAGAGAGCATATGCCAGAACTGGAAGTGCAACAAGTCTCTGATTGCAGATGAGGTTGAGAGAAGCTGTTTGCCTACAAAACCTCTGCTATTGCTCTCAAGAGAAAACATTTCAGCAGCAAATGGAGATCCAGTATAACAGTCATGATTCATTGGTGGTGTATCTGAGAATTTATTTCTTTTAATACATCCTGTGTACAGAGGAACCTCATTGGTCCTAATTTTCTTTGCAAAGAGAGAACAAATGAGACAAATCCACACTTTTTCCATGGCTTCAGTCTGATTCAGCTCAACATGAGATCTATGCAAATAGATGGACTTGCTTGTATCCATCTTTAAGACCCCCTAGAAATTATATATGACAAGAGGAAGAAGCATTTCTACCCTCTTCAGGCCCTCAGGAATATAGTGCTGACTATTTTGATGGAGTGTGGCAAGTGCAGTGTGATAACGGAAAATAATTTTAAAAGATGAGGAAAAAACATTCTTGCTGAGGCTTATTTCAACTTAATGATGTTTAATGAATTGGCAAAGCCCTGCTTAGGGTAAAAAAAAGCAAACTTTATGTATCTGGATCTTAATGATTAATAATTCTTCATGGTTAGGATGCCAGAGTAAACATAATTAACACTTTTCTTTTTAACCAATTGACTTTAGTTTTCCGTGGCCAATAAAGTTTGAAGAATTTTCTTTGGATCCAGTTACAGGATCATTGCCTGGGAAGGATGACAGTCCACCATATATCCACAAAATGGGCAAAGTAAATGGCCTAGAAAACTCAAAAATGTGTTTTTCTCATCAGGAAAGAGGGAGATTTTTAATGATGATCTAACAATGTCAAGCATCATAAACAGTGCTTGGAGGAACATACCTTAGCTACTCAAACTTGCATGGAAATGGAGGCAGGGAGCTGTGTGCTGTATGCTGCCTTGAAACCTTAGCATCTGCCTCATGATGGCAAAAAACCCCAAACAAATTAATGACAAATGAATTCTGACACCATTTTAAAAATAAGACCTCAACTGGATTCAAATTTTTAATGTTTTCTGACATTTGGAGGGTCTTGCTAATTCTCTAAAGTCTTAAAAGCACTTTTCCTGACTAGCCTGTTCTATTTTCCATTCAGACGCCACTTCTATTATTTAAGAGTCCTACCAAAATGTTAATCAAGACCTGACTCTTGCCAAATAGCTCAAGTGATTTGTATTGTATTTGGAGACTGAATATTAACCAACCATTCAATTCAATGCAAAAAGAATGCTTCATGTTTAGCATTAATGTTTAATACTTTAAAACACAAATTGTGCTGATTTTGTTGGGGTCTTGCCTGAAGTTCAAGGAGGAATTATGTGAAAACAACTTTCTTCTTCTGTTGACCTACTCATTCCTTCAAACACTAGGCTTTTCTCAATTTTACTTCACTCCCATGTCTCTTTCCTGGCATAGGTGGCCATGTGGGCTCTCACAAATCCAAGTCAGGCATGATGCAGGGGTTTATGTAAAAATGGATGGCTTGGAACAACCCTGGTGAATTTGCTGGGTGGCAGGTTAGGAAACGGACAGCAGACTCCATGTGGTTGGTGGCTAAGAGCAGAAAAGCTGCAGTCACATCTGGAAAAGACATATCTGGATCTAGGACAGGAGGTCCCTCTATTTACACAGATGGCTGTAGACAAACCTGTCCATGCTGTCAGCTGGGCTGGATATGTTTCTCCTGTGCCTGGAAGCCACATGGTCATCTTAGAGTCATTCTATGCCCAAGCTAATGTAATAATGCAACTCCAAAGGTCTGTATTGCTCCTTCAGAAAGATGAAAAGGTGGTTTAAAAATCAAAGTGTTAAAGAAAAAAATCAGAAATTGCTCTCCTAAAAAAGCGCTAACAGACTTTTCAATTGGATGTACTTGGGCACAGTCCAGCCCCTTTAACAGAGCTCAAATGAGACACTGATTTTTAACACATAACATTTTGTTTTCCTTCCCTCCACAGCACATTCAGGATACTATTCACTTGAATCATGTCTCATGGTAAAAGTCCTGACTTTGTACAAAAGCACTTTGGATGCTGCAATTTTCCTCCCCCAACTCCAAACCAAATCACAACTCATCTTGACAGGATGCATTGAAAACCCCAACCTTTACAGATTCACTGTCAGCAAGAATCATATCTGCTTGATAAGGATGACTGGACACTGATCCACATTTGGCATATGAAAGGCTTTGTTGTGTGCCTCCCTTTGTTCCTCTCCTTCTTCCTTATTCTATTTTTTAATGGATGGCAGAGGTTTGGGGGAATTACAGGAATTTTGACAGCCTTAATAGAAATGCTGAGAGCTGATGGAAACGCAGAAGGAAGTGCATACCTTTAGGAGCTCTTAAAACCTACAGCAATCCATGGATTTCCTGGAGCAAAGTGAAACCAAAGGGACTTGTTTCCTTTTAGTCTATTGCCTGCTCCTGTGCCACAGTACAAGATCACCTATCTTGTAACACCACCAGTGAAATGCTGATGGAGGCTATGGGGTCCATCTACAGATGAACTGTGAGTCTCATGGAAAGGTGGTTGCTCCTAGCTGTCCTTCTCTAGTGGTAAATGGGAGTTGTTAGGGAGATTTTGACAAGAACATCAGCTTCTTCAAAAGTTGTGTCAGTCGTGGAAGGAGTTTTTAAAGGAAAGGAAATGAAAAAAGAATGAAAAGCAACTCTAGCTATTGATTGGTGTCTCCAGTAAGCCAGGAAGTGGAAAAGCTGTTCTTATATTTCATTGTGATGCACAAGCAAATCCAAGAGTGAAGAAATCTCAGGTCTCTTTAAGGACTGAGCTCTAAGCCAGTCATGTGACAGGTTCTTTATTTACCCACATAGTTTGTAGGATCCCAGGATGACTTGGATGGCTTTATACAATGATGCTTTGTAGGCTATGGCAGCCCATTCACGTGTGGCCTCGATGCTGAGAAACCCTGCACTCTTGAGGGTGAGTTCACTCCTGGGCTTGAGCCATGGCTGTTTTTCCCTGGGACAATCCCATATGAGCAGACAGTTCCTTCAAACAGACTTCCTCATTGTGCTACATAACTGCACTCGTGGCAAGGGAAATGCTGGTGATGGGGAATGCTCTTTTCCAAAAAAAACACTGATTCAATCTCATCAGCTTGGAATTATCTCAGGATATGAAGGCTGGAGAGAAGCAAAGATCAGAATTAACAGAAAACCATGGACATGGGGGTGATTCCCGCTGAAACAAACTAAACATTCAAACTCTCAGAAATGCTTTGAAATAAAATCTGCACTAATCTGGGCCAGGGTTGGCAGCAAAAAGGTATTCCAGACCTTCAACAATGGTTTTTCCATGATCTTACAAGGAGCTCATTGTCCAATAAGCACTATTATGTATTCAAACAAGGATTACTCTTCCAAGTCTAAAATGCATTGTTCTTTTGTTATATGCACTTTCTGTCCATGAAGTCATGGCAAGGCACTGAGGCTTCAGACTAACAGCAAACACTGGCTGTGATGTGATATTTCCACTTGGCTCCCCTCCCAATGGCTCCTGCTTGAGCCATTGTTCTCAATAATGGCCATCCATAAAAAGTGACAACGGCAAAGCACCTACTTCCCAAGTCTCTCTGTAAGTCCTACACATTTGGCATCTGCATCTGAAAATGGCAAAATGGTGTTCCCAAAACACTCCTGGATTTTTCAGAATTCTTGTGACCCTTTTACCGTGACCAATTTTCTCCTGCCTATGACTCTAGTAGTAATAAATGCTCTTTGCTTCAGCATGACATATTTCAAAGTGCTTGGGAGCTTAGGTTCTACCAGCCCAACTCCTACAAAGAAATCTCAGCACATCTCTAAAGAAACCATTTAGCCATGTTCCAGTGTCACTTTATTCATCTTTTAAACAATCCTAACAGAAAGCAACAAACCCAACTGCTTCGTTTGGCACTGGAGCTAAGTCTTCAGTGTGCGTAAGCTGCCTAGGAGCTTGCTGGGCTGCGACAGCTTTCACCAGCTGAACATTGTACCAGCAATGGTTTCAGTGTTTGTGGACTTCCAACCCCCTGATGTTTGCTTCAAGTTTCAGACTGAAAGCGCACAAGAAACTCAACATAAAACTCAGACTGTAAATTTGACTTTTCCTTGGTCTCCAATCAGAACCATAAATCAACCCCAGATTTGCTTTGAACTTGGTCGCGCTTGCCCCAGAAAGTTCAGGAACTTTAATGATCCTTTGGGACAGAGTCAAGCCTATTTTAGAGCATTTACAAAGAAAACATCAAACTGGATGAATTTTATGTGGTTTTGCTACATGCCTTTGGCACAACTCTGGCAAACCCTGACAAGGATCCAATTCAAGTAAAAAATGAAGATAAACTGGGCACTCGACTGATGTCATCAGTCAACAAGCAAACAAACAAGCTGACGGCATCTGGAGGACTTAGTTTCACTTTACTAGAACTTTATCAGCTTAACGGGACTGGTTCTTCTTTCCTCTGCAATGATGTAAATCAGGACTAAAGTCATCCTTCAGCTGTGATGGTTATCACACTCAGATAAAGCTTTTCAGATCTTTCCTCTGTGGTCTTGAAATGTCTGGCCAAACACAGTTTTGGATCCAAGTTAATAGTCTCTCTGTGAAAATGCTGGAGAGCCCCAAAGGCATCTGTATTACTCTGCCGTGCTGGGTCAGAGAAGGTTTTGAAACACAGCTTTGCTGTTTAGGCTCTGCTGGCACTCCTGAGGTGCTTCTCAACACTTTCAGATGGGGAAAATCTGAAGCAATCAAAGTAAAATGTTGTCCCACAGTGAGGTGAACATGCTACTCCCAGATCTACCCTGCAAAAAGTGACTGAAGTTTCTTCTAAACATTCTCAGTGTAGCTAACCATCTTACATTAATGGGAGACATAACAAGAGATAGAATGTATTTTTGGTGGTTTATAAACACGCTCTATGTCCAAAAATCTTACAGCATGTTTAAAAGAGACTTGCCAAATGTTCATAGCACTTATCTTAAAATGTGCCTTTAGACTTGACAAAAAGTCTAAAATTATACAAACACATACATACATTTATACATTTCCAAGTCAGGTGGGACCTTATAATAATCCTGTTTAACCTCCTTTTATTGTTAGCTGACTTTAAAATTTGTTTTTCTTTCTTTAAGCTGAAGAATTCTACATAGAAGGGCTGTACTGAAATCATCAGCTTGGTGTTCAAGTGTGGATATTGCTAGTGAGCCAGGTCATGTTTCTCGTTTGCCTTAAACATTTATACCTAGAAGTGTTAATTAGTTGTCACAGAACAGTACTCAGTAACGAGACTAGGTTTCTGGAACCCTTTACGAAACATGAAGCTCAAGACATGACATCCTGGTTCATAATATAAAGCACATTTATTCCCCTTTACAATGTCAGAGGGCATATTTATGAGTAGCTACTGTAGCATGATTCACAAATGAAGGGATGGAAACCCCAGATCATCAGAATTTACATCTTTACAATGTTTGAACCTACAGATCCAGGGGTTGCATACCCGTCTATCACCCTAATATCCAAGTGTAATCTAATTTATATCAGTAGCAATGGTATTGTCTCTGGTGGATTTAGCAGAAATGTCCTCTATCTCAGGGGCAGATAATGTGCTTTTGTGTATATGTTTCACTGATTAATTAATTGTGAAGCTTTCATCTCTTGATTTTTAACTTTTTATGTATTTCAACAGTTTGTCTTGCAAATTTTTCTTGTTTCTCTGAATTTGTTAGTTTACCAACCTTTGGTGGTAACATCCCATGAATGACTAGTGAGAGTTGCTAAAGATCCTTTGGTTTCAGTGGACCTGTGTAGATCTCAAAGCTTATAAAAATGATCAAGTAGAGTCACATATAAACTAGTTATAAATCTGCTGAGAAGTGCTTATAATCCCAATTAAGGCTGGTAGGGGAGCCACATGTAACAAACTCTATCAATGTGTAGTTAAGACACAAAGGGAATTTTCATCAAAATGCAGTATTTCATTTAACTTTATCCTCTGAGGAAAACGTGGTGGTTTTTTTTTTTTCTGAAAAAATAAATTGCAAAGGAAACAATCTGTTCTTGAAGAAAATAAGCTCTGAATCTGAAGATATATGAGTAACTTTGCTTATGTGAACATTTTCATTGATTTCAACAAAGATCTTCACACAGGAGAGTTACTGAGATGCATAATTACTCATGAGATCAGGCAATCTAGGTTAGTTAATGAAATAAGGGTACTAAATCATTTTCTATATCGTTCTTTTTTGACTGCCAAAGTGCTAGCTATATTTATTTTTTGTAATCCTGATAAGGAAACATTCCTAAAACATTAGCAAAAAAAAAGTCCAGCTTGACTGAAAGGACAAAGTGAAACAAACATCCTTCAACCTTTCTTCACTATTGCTGATCTTTAAATAGCAAACTTGATCTTCCATCAAAGCAGATTTTGGGTGGTTATACAGCAAGTAGCTCAACAAGATGGGATTGGAAAATCCTTCAAGGCCCTTAATCGGCAGTCTTTGCCTCTAGCTTTGAGTTCTTCCCCTGCTCTTGCCTTTGGAAGAAGTCATGCTTGAGAACGTTTAATCCACTGCAGCCCTTAGCACTGTCCCTCTGGGAGCTCACTCATGCTTGTTATCGTATGTTCTCCATGTCAGAGGTTAGAGGGTATAACGTGCAATGTGAGCCAATCACCGGCTCCTCGCTTGGCCGAGACTTATCTATGATCAGCCCAGGCAGGATCGAGATGCAGTAAACTCCTCCTATTAGCATGTGGTTTATAGATGGGGAGCTAAGTCACACATCGCCTTCTAAATATGGCCAGAATTTGTTTGAAACTCTGTAAGATGTTTTCCATTCCCGGGTATTGACCTTGTAAATGATACCTTCTAAAGCTTTAACAGGCGTGAGAAATTTAAATATACAACCCCCTTCGACCTGAAAAAGGAAAACAGTGTATTTTAAACAATTGTGCAAGGAAAGACAGTGGCAGAATTGAAAAGAACCTCTGAAAGCAGTCACCCTGAAGAGAGGAAAGTTAACAACACCCACCTATTTGAGAGCAAATGTTTCTGGGAGCAGAGGTCTGGGTAATGTGAACCACACAGTTATGGGATAGCCCAGAGGGCCTAGAGGAAGTTTAGATTCGCTCTGAAAAGGTCACACTACCACACTTCATTTTTATATTGTTACAGAGAAACGTATTCCTTCACTTAAAAATGGGCCATTCTTAGCTATATAGCTCCTCACCAAAAGAAGTTTGAAATAAGGAGCACACTGAATGATTTCCAAGATGTGTTGCTGTTGTGGAATGTCTGCTTTTGACTCTCCAGATGTCCATCACTTTGTTCCCATTCCCTATGAGGAAGAGGTGAATCTTCCAAACACTCAGGAAAGCACATGTTGCTTTTAAGCAATGCTAGGATTGGATTGTCCAAAGTTTTACTGAACATGAGTATTTTGCTGAGTTAGAGTGTGGGGCTGTTGCCTTCCCTTTAACAGCTTATCCATATAGTGCAGTAGCAGAGTAAACCAGCACGTCTTGTAGCAGAAAGTTTCTTGCCTTTTGCCTTTAAGTAGTAATGTGGTGAGACCATTGGTCATGCTGTTGATAAAGCAGCTTAGGCTGTGACAAGCAGTTGGCTGGATGCACTATTTGCAGTGAGAAATCGACGGGTTTGGAACACGACGCATGCACTTAAAATAGCAGTTCCCTTTGAGGAAGAGATCTCACAATGTATGTTCCTTGAATGGACCAACAACCAGGAATATAAACCTCATTTTACAGACAGACAAAATGAGGAGAAAATAAACTCAGCAGCTTTTCTGCAAATTAGTGACAAAGTTGAAGCTTGAGGCTGGACAACTTGATTCTGAACGGGCTAATTTCATCACTAATCCATATTGCTCTTTTATGTTCTGGGATAGGGATTAAATGAGGTTCCTTCCTCTGAAACTGTGCAGCCTCCTACTACAAATGGAGCACTACAGAACCTGAATTGATTTAAAGTTATTTCATGGGTGGGTAACTTTTTTTTATTGTGGAGAACAACCTAAATGCGTTAGCACACACATGACAGACAGGGAAAACACGGAAGGGCAGTCACGAGTGTGTGGCTCTTCTGACAAGCTCTCATGTGGTCCTTCACCTTGCCAAGATAAGGAGGGAAGGAATAACACACTACACAAACAAAAACACCAAGACTAGCTGTGCTTGCTCGTCATCCAGCCTGGACCTAATCCACATCTGCTCTGGACAGCTACAGACATGAGCACTGCTCAACTTAAATGAAAAATGTGGAGGCAAAGGGTATGACTTAATGTGACAAAGAGTCAATACTACATTAAAATAATGGAACTGTACTGTGAATGCACATTTCATTACCTCTGAAATACATATAAATTTCACCAATCATCATGAAGAGTAGACAAGCTCGACATGATTTATTCACGGCTTTATTAACTTGTCCTACACTTAATGCTGACAGCTCGATGATGTTTTCCAAGATCCAGTGGCTTCTTCTTGAAAAGAAGTCAAATAGGCTCATGTGTAAAACATTAACTGTATATGATCCCAGAATTTAACCACTATTAGCTAATGACCAGAGCAATGCAATATTTTGGTGGCAAATAAATCGGTCACCAAACAGTGCGATTTTGGAGAGATCAATATAATGGAAATAAATACAATATAACTGGAAAATACTGTTTCTGGTGAAATAGAATATTTTGGAAACACCAGCACTGTTCGTTTTAACAACTGAAATTATATTTTGGGGGACTTGTCAGAAAAGGTGACATATCTAAAGCACAGTTGGAAGAAGGAGATATCCAATATATCAGAAGAAAATATGACCACAGTAAGCAAATGTTTTGCATGCAATTCAAGAGCTTGCTTAAAGTGATCCGTTTGGGAAGAGAAATCAATACTTTGTCTCTGGGTGTTTGTTAGGAGGAATGACTTGGGTCCCATAAGCACCAGTGTGCATTATTCTTCAATACTTTTTTTTCTTCTAATTTCCAAGCAAGATGTTTTCTGCTGAAGAAGAAATAGTAACATGGGTGCTGTTAGAAGAGACATTTTCTTCACAAAATCTGTGGCTTAAAATCTCCTAAATGAACATCTGAAGTTCAGCTTCTGTCCTGAACCTGTGTTTAGACTCTGCTTTTGCAAAAATCCATGTTTAAATGACAGTCTGATGGAAGTACTTCATGCTTATAAAACAAGAGCATCCTAGAGTCAGTAGTCAGCAGGACTGAGCAGGTGCCCAAACTCTGGGCACATGCTGAAATGTTTTGCTGCTTTCTGACCTTAAATAAGCAGGCTGACAAGCAGCTATATTCAGGGTGGTCTTAAATCTCTTACTAGGAGCTGGTTTAAATCAGAGAGAGAGATGAGGCAGGGGAACATAAATGTTCTCTGGGGCCCATTTCAGTTTTTATGAGATAGGTATTCCAGCCAGAAGAAAAGGGTTAAGATCAAGCCAGCCATCTTCCAGGTGAGACTCCATCCTTTAAAACCCTTCTGTGAGGGCCCTTAATAACTTTGCCATGTGTAAACATGCCTGATGCTTTTCTTATGAGCTCAGAGTGACAACCAGAGCAAGAAGAGAGCAGCGGCTCAACACTTTTTGACGTCAGTTCTTATAAGTCTAAGCAGTTGATAACCATGACACTCAAGAAAGTGGGTATCACATATCATCAGAGAGCCACATGAAGCAACACGGTAGGTTTCAGAGCTACCTCACCCCACTATTACAGTGACGAGCTCTGAGTTTAGCTAGGATTTTTTTTGGTGGGCTGTAATGACCGAGTCACAATTTAACCCCATAACCCTTCAGCACATGGGTCACCTTTCAGTCCAATAGAGTACACACACCAAGTGGCTCATGTTTATTTTCTAATTGTCATTTTCAGTTTACCTTGAAGAACCTGATCTTTAAGTTGGTAACAAATAGCTACTGAAAACAGTTGAGGTTTTTTTTTTTTTTCCAGCTATAAACCAGTCAGGCCCAAGAAAGACCCCATGAGACCATAGAACATTTTCTTCCCACGTCAGCTGAGAAGCTTCCCAAACCAGCAGAAGACAAAGTATGTCAGATGGTTCATGTATTCCTGCTTTGCTCCAGCCATGCTGGGTCATCAAGGGATATAAAATGTATCAGACTCAACTAATTTAATTTTGAGGCAGGAAGAACATTTTATTAATGGCACTCTTATCTATGTGCTACAGCCTGACCCCCTGGACATCAAAGCCAGTGAAGAGGCAGTTATCACTTGTCCTCAGCAAACCTCAGGAAAGGTATTTAAATTCTTCAGCACAGTTTTAGGAATCTTATTTCAGCAGCTTGACCTTCCAAATAGTTTGTTGGTAACTTCTTGATTCAAATAGGCATGTTGGCTTATACCCATGGACACAGTTTTTTTGAGTGTCTGGGTTAAGACAGGTTTTTCAGTGATAATACACACAAAGTTCTGCCCAGAGAGACCAGATATGTCACACTTGGAAAAATCTGATGCTTTTTTTTTCTATGTTCAAAAGTTCTGCTTAACCTGTTTTATAACAGTAATACAGTCAGTAATAATGTTAGATAATACCCATTCAGAGTAGTAAACGAGCACTTAAGTAGGACAAAAAAAGAGTAGATTTTGTACATAAAGCACATAGGCCACTATGTGTGAAGAGATGGTGAAGATACTCTTGATATTGAGTGTGGTTATTCCATGGACTGATGCCCACAGAAGAAAATGGTGTCACTAGCAAGAAGCCATAAGCAACATGTTTCCCATCCCACGGTCTCAGCCACAGGACCAGGTGTCCTCTTCCATATGACTAGTGCTCCCAAACGTTCTGCAATATTTATTGTCATATGAAGCTCTTGCACAAAAAACAACCCCTAAGAAATCCCCAAGGAATCTGTTTCCATGGCTCCAGAGTCCTGTCCCAGTGTCAGGAACTTTGGAAAGTCGCTCTGGATTAATAAAATGAATGCAATAAGAAGGTAAGATAGAGCAATATACAACCAGAGGAATGTGCTGTGCATTCAGAAAAACTGGGGTTTATTTATACTCTGACATTTACAGATGCAGTCAGGGCAAGCGCCCGTGTTCAATTATTAGGGAAATAAATATTCATGTCTGTGTTTGTGTCATGCTCAGAATGTGTTTCAGAAAACAAAAAGAAAGCCTCTAGGCAAGTCTGATTTAATCTGGAGACCGTTTTTACATGGATGGTGAAAGATAACTTGGTAAGCAAGCCTAAAACCAAGCCATCTCATATCTGAAAGCACAATTTATGAGGCAGAATAAATCCCGATACAATTTTCCACTCATAATCTCTCATCAGTTGAAAACTTACACAGAAAACCTCCTTTGCCATCTGGTTTCACCAGACCCAAAGGCAGACATTTGAAGGCTACCCATTTTGTGGTACTCCCCAGGCTTTGGGTCTTTTCCCTTTTGCTCTCATGTAGAATTAGAGCCTTATAAAAATCCCCATTGGTGATTCACTTTTTTAAGTGCTTCCATATTGCTTTCCCACTTCCTACCATGCTCAGATCCTTGTATTTTGGGTGCAAACTGGTGTAGTGAGATACAAATAGAAGAGTCAGACTTGCAACAGGGCTGCCCCTATCTCCTCCCTGATTCATGCTCCTCTGACCATCCCTTCCAGAGCAGGGAAACAACAGGAGTCCAAGGAGGTGTGATACTGCAAGAACTGTCCTGACCTTGCAAAGACCTCATACTTTGGGGGAAAATTGCCATGCCTTGTCACAGGGGACCTTTTCCTCTCTTCCAGATGCTCTGGTAGGTCAAGCTTTCCAAGAGGTGCATGAGGTTTTAGCCACACGATTTGCTTTAAAGTCAAAGGGAGCCACGCGGCTAAGCCTTGGCCAGCAGCTATGGTATGTGGCCTTTCATAACTATAACATTTATTGGTTTGGTGAGCTCTATGAAACGCTCTTTGGGTGGGCTTGAACTTTCCCCACGAAAAAACAATTACAGACTCCAGGCTGGTAAACACTGAGGGTTGTAGTGCTGCTCTTAGCTCTGCCTTTGAGTTGGCCAAACCTCTCAGCCCTTCGCTGCACAGCGGCAGCTGAACTCTGATAGCATCAGACACGGGATGAGGTCACAGCTTCCGAAATCCCACTGATCCTTACCCAAACACCATGCAAAACCTTCAAACTCTCAAAACCATATATAAAATATCATGCTTAATAAGGCTATTGTATCACAGCAGGGCCTGGATTTAAGCTTTCTAAATCCTGGCTATTTCCTTAGGCACCGATTATTTGGTTTTCTCTAATGCGGGATTCTGCGTGTTGTTTGTACAGCACATTTATGGTGCTGCACCTCTAAGCAAATTCTATCTTCTAAGGAGCAGAGCTGGGAGGTTTTATGCCCCTGAATTTCTATCCTTTTTTTGTGCACAGACACAGCTCGTGTAGCTTTTGCCCACGCTGCAATGCAAGAGAGGACCTGCAAATGCACACGTGTCCACGTGTCCTCGTTTCTATCTCTGGGAGACTTGAGGTTGTTTGTTGCTGCTGTTTAGCAGAGATTCAGCCATTCCTCATCTATGCCCTTGGCCTCTGCTTCTGAAATTCTCTCCCCACGAAGCCCATGAGAAATTCATCATTTAAACCATCGCTGTTAGCATTTCAGTTTTTATTTTATTCTGCTTTTGGTTTTTATTCTGGAGCAAGACACACTTCCAGGGCTCAGAGTTACTGTTTAATACACACCAGCTGAGACATCAAAGCTCCTATAGATGTGCTCGCATCTCTCCTCTGGCAATGTTGGTAGTGGCCACGTCAGGATAACCTGATGTGAAACAAACCAACAACTACTGAATGATAAGGCACTGTTTTGACCATTTCTTTTAATTTTCTGCCTTTTACCCAAGACAGGGAAGCAAGCTGAGAGACACAGTGTAAAAATAAACAGAAAAATTCATCCCTCCAACCCCAGCCAACCTCTCCCGTCATCTGAGAAAAATACCCCCTTTCCCACATCTGCCCCTGTAGGCTTCCATCTGTAATTTACTGCAGTGAATAAATTATTCAGGTACTGTTGGGTCAACACAGGACTTATAAAGTAAATGAGAATGACTAATGTGACATTATACCCCCCCTGAACTCTTTCCAGTGGCCGTTTGCAAGCAGCTGAAGCCAATCCATCAGCGGATGTAACAGCATTTGTTTCTGAAACATCTGGGATATATCAATATGTAAATCACACAAAGAGATTTTGATCTAAATGCCTCATGTTTTTGTTGTTGTTGTTATTTCAAGGAACTGCAACCAGCCACCTCTCATCATGAATTTAATTTTATTTTTGATTTTTTAAAAAAAATCTATTACTACTTAAATATTCAAATATTAACTTGTGGTGATTATACCAAGGAGTATTTTTAATATTTTTTTTTCTGGAATCAAAGTATTTTCTTACCAAAGGAATTTAAGCCTGCTGAATTCTGAATTAGACCTTAATTGTATCCCTTGTCAATCACTTTTAATCCAAGTGGCAGTTAGGGCAAGCAGACCTCACATGTTTTGGCAAGTGAATGGTGAAGTGACTTGGAAAACACCAAGGCAAGATGATACTGTGATTAAATAGCCAGGAAAGGACGCGGTTCCCATTCTTTGAGGGAACTTTCTCTGTAATGTGCCAGATCTCCTTTCCAAAAGATGATAAATACATTTCTGATGCAAAAATATTAAGGCTTCCATTTTAAAAAGGGCTGGAAACTTCCTCTCTGGTCATCAATGCATAATGCTCAGCTTTTCTGAAAAGCAGATCACTTATTTTATGACTTAAATATGGATTTGGATGCTACTCTTTATCACATTTTCAAATATATGACAGATTGAAATGAAAGAATGAAGACACTCATATATTAATGAAGAAAAGGAAGTAACCAAAACACATTAAGCACATTTTTTAACATATTGTCAGTTTGACTGAATAGTATTTTGCAACACACAGGTTTTAAAAGGTTTCTGTTCTATTTGAAATGTATCTCCTTGTCTTTAAATATTTCCATCCAGGACTTTCAATCTGAGAGAACTTCTGAACTGAGCCAAAGGCTGTGAGCCATAAAATGTAATTCACAAGAAATTATTATTATGAGGAAAAAAACCAAAACAAACCAAAAAAGGGTACTGATGAGCTGGTTTTCCTTATCTAGAAAGAGCAAAATACGAAAAGGAAATAAATGGTTTTCTTGTTGAAAAGCAGGCCCTGGAAATTGCTCCTTGTGGGTAGATTCCTGAGTCCACACTAGGCTCTGCAGAATCGCTTGGAACTGATGGGGGGTGGGGAAGGGAGGAGGGAAGATGGGCAGTAGTGCTTGGAAGGATCGGTGACCTAGAAAAGATTTTTTAAATTCTTTCAGTTCTCACAATCAGATAAAAGCATGGACAAAAAGCGAGTGACTCATCTTCTCTTGTTCCCTTCTAATAGTTTCTTAATGAAGTAATTACACTGTACCCATTCGGAAACAGAAAATAGAAAACAAGACAAGAAAAACCAAGGGGAGGGGGGAGACTAATTAGCAGATCACTGCCTCCCCGTGGATGTCTTTCCACTAATATCCTACGTTATGCTAATGCTAATTTTTTCCACAAATAATCCTTTTCTGTACACTTTATGCACACGAACATATAAAGGTAATTAGCCACTAATTAGCATTGATTATGTAGCTGATTGTTCACTGTATTATGTAGGTATGTGCTGTGTAAAGGGACTGGTAAAGTTTATAGGAGGGGATCATTTCTTAACAACTCTTTATACACTAAGCTGGAAAATCAGGCCAGCTCTCAGGCACACAAATCTGAAAAAGAAGTGGCATATTAGTTATCTTTTACCCAAGTCCATCACAGCTACAGCAAAGTGCCAGTGGGAGCATATTCTTGTGAGACTGACTGAAATAAGGTCTTGATGAGCTGTCAGGATTGCATCATTATTAAGAAAATGACATCAGAAATACAGAAATTAAGTGTAGCTGAGAAACTTTGGGAAATAACAGCCCAGAGAATTTGGAGCAGAGGGGGGAAATCCTGTGCTGATGTCCCTGATGAAGTGAACTGTACTTGATTGTTATTTACAGAGCTTTCAGAGCAGGGTTTTAATTAATCTGTGTGCTGCTGTGGAGGGAGAGGGGGCTCTCAGCTTGCATCTCAGCCTCAGCACCCAGAGCATGCCCAAAGCAAATATAACTGATGGGCCAAGACTTCTCCCTCGCAACCATGCATGGAACTGGCCTGTAGCATTGCTCCTGCTGACAGGCCATCATCTGTAGCCGATGGAGGAAGCACTGTGTTTCAGCTTGCCAAGTCTGCAGATACTGGAGATCCACAGGAAACACGCAGCCAAGCGCTGGAAAATTTATCTGCATGAGCTGGTGGTGCACGTGGCCCAAACCAAGCCACAACCAGCAGGACAGACCCCACAAGTATTGGCAGCAGGGAGCATGGCCAGGGGCTCCACTGTGCTCCACTGTGGGGTGATTCCTCCCAAGTCCTTTTACAGCAGCAGGCATCTGCTTTCTCCTTGGCTAAGGGGATGGATTTCTTTTCTGGAAAAAGCTTTGGGATCCAATGGTGAAAAAAAAATGCTTGGTGGCCACTAAATCACGGTTACATTCTTTGCTACCTGGTTTGGCTTTTCCTTTGTGGAGGTGGAAATGGATATGGGAATTAATGAAGGAAGAGATTCAGTTTTTCTCTGAAACCATAAATGTTATCCATCCATCCATCCATCCATCCAACATTAAACCAATAAAAATATTATGTAACAAAGTAAATATTTATTCAACCAGAAAAATCACTGTCTTAGCAAATAAGGTCCTTAAATCTTTTTTTTATCTTCCTGAGCCAAATGAGGCAAAAACCTAATTAAAGATGAAACCAACCTCTTAAATTCTCCAAAGCTGGAATGGTAACACAAATACATCTTGTTTAACAGGGGAGTTTTATCATGACAGCTACCCTGCCAATTTTTTATTAAGGCTTCAACTACATCCAAACAATTTTCTTCACAGGAGGAACCCACTCCCTTCGTGTGTCTACTGAGAAGAAAGCCCTTATTCTCCATTTTCCATCATCCATATACATGGGCAAATTCTCCCTGGGTAACCGAGTGTGAAGCAAGCACTTTGGACTGAGCTGCAAATGAAAAGTGTTCTCATATATTATCAAGGGAGAGGAACACAAAGCTCCAGTGGAGCTGACTGGGGACTGCACCAGTTTCTGAAGCCTTCACCCACCCTCCCCCTCTTTTTTTCTATCTTCTCTTTCCCATTCTCAATTGAGTTATACTCACAGAAGAGTCCTCAGTTGCCAAAATCAGGGTCCGACAGGGCAAGGAGACGAATGTTGTGTTTTTAAAGTTAACAGAAGTTGGTTCCTCAGAGTTCATGCCGGTGTCACAGCATGTGCCAAACTCCTACACTTTTTGTAACTTGATCTTACACCTTGCCTTTTATGAAGATGAAATCCTTGGCAGGTGATTATTTTGCTTTCTCACATCATATCAGACAGTTTAAGCACCAGTCTGCTTGCTAAGAGCCAGCTGTTGTGGAGAAGATGAAGAAAAAGAAAAGAAAGGAAAGAAAGAAAAGAAAGAAAAGAAAGGAAAGAGAAAGAAAGATAAAAGAAAAATAAATATCAGCTGTTGTCTTCCTTGTTGTAAGAACCCTTTCTCCCTTCCATGAGCCCAGGAAGGCTATCTTGGGTATACCCTGAAAGGGGAGCAGAGAGATGAGAAACTCCTCCTAGTGAAGCAGATGTGCTGTGAGAATTTCATATCAGGAGCAGTGGGACTAACTGGGATGTGTCATGCAGGGTATAACATATTGGCAAGGTTTGCATGGTGTTTCCTTTGCCGTTCAATAAAAATAAAATTATTAATTTGCCAAGACTGTCAGAGAAACAGTTTGCTCTTTGTTATGACCAAAGGAAACAGTGTTTCTTCCACTATCAACAAAAGGAATATATTTATGTCTCGAACAGGCTTTTCCACATGCAAACCCACCGCAATTACACCGCCCCCACCGCGACTGTCACAACCTCCAACCT
>JAOEGS010018126.1:36410-61601 GCA_025447755.1 Corythornis vintsioides | reverse complement strand
TGAGAGCCTCTTCTCACTTGTGCCCTGTGATAGGACAAGGGGGAATGGTTACAAGCTAGAACACAAGAGGTTCCACCGTAACATGAGGAAGAACTTCTTTACAGTGAGGGTCACAGACACTGGAACGGGCTGCCCAGGGGGGTTGTGGAGTCTCCTTCTCTGGAGATTTTCAAGACTCTCCTGGATGTGTTCCTCTGTGACCTGTGTTAGATAATATTTACATTATGATCCTGCCTGGCAGGGGGGTTGAACTCGATGATCTCCAAGGTCCCTTTCAACCCCTGATACTCTGTGATTCTGTGATAATATTATTGTCATGTCCTTGGGAGCTATTTGAAGACAGTACTCCCTGAGTCTCTTTGTCTCTTGGTCACTCATTCTCTTGCTCTAACACTTGGCATATATTCTAATTTGAGTTAGAACAGAAATAATTCTGTTCAGTGATTTTTTTACTTTTAAGCTAAATCTTCTCTAACTGCTTTTTGAAGTTAATGTTGTATTTTAGCAGACAGTGTCTGCTTCTGGCAGTGGAAACATTTGATGTTTAGAGGTATTGCCAAAGATTGGTGTGTGCAGAAAAGCTCTTGCTCATCCTTGCTCCTGTGCAGACCAAGGTCACCGCTAATTTTGTGTATCATGTTGGGGGTGCCAAAAGTAAAAGGCTGCACCTGTGGGAAGGGGTGGGACAGGACAGGTCACACTAAATTGACCTGTGAGGGGTTCTATCCCATATCATATTCTGTATAAAGCTGAGGGTTCATGGGGGTCAAACTTTCTTCCTCAATGGCCAGCATTTGAGGAGGACTCTGTTCTGCCTTCAGTCCCAATCCATGTATTCTACAATCCAGCTCCTGAGGTGTGCTGCTGAGTCCAGTCTGGGACTTTCCCAGTGCCTGTTCTACAGTATCAGTGGTGATGGTCATGTAGTTGCCACTGGGTAGGTAGGTTCAATATTGATTTTTATATATTCTATTTTTAAATTACTATTATTAAAGCTGAGTGTTCTTTAAGTGTTCTTTTCTAATCCATTGGTCTCCCTCCCTTTGGTAAGGGAGAGAGGTTAACAGACAGCATGTATTACAGGTCTAGTGTTAAAGGACAGCCCTGACCTTAAACCTTGCCATCATCTCTCACAATGTTTTTGTTCTGTTGTGTTTCCAAAAGGAGGAAACTACAGATTTTGATGCAGTTTGTGGTAGAGTAATTCGTATTTGAGGAAAAGCCTGATCCGATTCCTGTAGTCAGTGTTGTTCCTGAATTGCTTGTCAATACTAGAGTAAGTTTAGGTGATGCTGCTCTGGCAGGGAGGTTGGACTAGATGATTATCTAGGTCCCTTCCAATCCCTAACATTCTGTGGTTCTGTGATTTGACTTGGTTTGCCTGTGGTTGTATAGTCTGCTTTCCTGGTTAAGAGGGCTGTAGGAAAATTGGCAAGTAAGTCTATGCTGGATAAATTAGTTGCTTTTACTTGTATGAAGGGGAAGGAGGAGAGGAAGTTACTGACCTTCCCATCTATTTGAGTTAAAGGTAGTAACATAATGTTATTACAATTAATTACTGTATTAAAGATACCAAAAAACAACAAAATGAGTGAACAAACAAAAACAATGGGCAACCAAAATAAAATACCCAAAATCCTAAAATAAAATAAATAGCTAATGACAATTAATATATTAATGAAAGCTTCTGATTTTAATGGCTTTCATTCCTGTGTCCTACATCTAGATTCATTCTGTCTGATTGCAATTTTGAGTATTGTGGAAGACAGTGATGACTGTCCTCAGAATGAGAAAGCTCCAAACTGAAATCTATATATTCTGCTGGTTTATGTTTTGCTTTTAAGGAAGCTGAGTTGGCCTCTGCAAATAAAAGCAAATGTAAAACTGCAGAACTGACTGCAAATATTTTAGTGTGCTCAGATCTGCTGTTGTGCAGACTCTTTTTGTAACATTACTTCTGGAGAAGGGTGAGTGCACAGCCTTAGCTACCAAGATTTCACAAGTACAGCAGTCTGTTGTCAAGTTAAGATGATGCTTAACATTGCTTCTCTGCTTAGAGGCTTTTGGGACCATAGCTTAAGGGAAAAACAAAACAAAAAGAAAAACAAACAAAAAAAAACACCAAAAAAAACCAAACCAAAAAAACCAAACCAAACACAACAAAAATCAAACAAAAACAACAAGACAAAAAACCCCCCAGCCCTCTGTAGGGAAGCTAATTCTAAGTTCCCTTTTAAAAGAAGGTAAAAGAAAGAGGACACAGGAGGTGGGCTGAAGGCAGAAATACAAGTATCATGTTTGGATTGTCCCTGAAAGTGGTAACATCATCTGAGCACTCTGCCTGGGAGCACAGTTCTGAGGATGCTGCTGAGGTAGAGTGTGGTGCCAGAGTTACTTTTTTGCTGTCTTATGCTCTCTATTGATCTTGATATTCAGGGACTAAAAGATTTTACACACAAACTTTAAATAAAATAGTTCTATGTGGGCTCAAGTTCAGGCATGTAGATTTGGTCCTTGTTTGCCAACCTGTGTTAATTTTTTCATGTGACCAGAGTGCAGATCCTGGGTAGCATCTCAGTACACCTTTTTGTATTTATTTTTTTTTTCCCCCTCATTTTAATGTTCCTCCATATTGACCTAAGACTCTAGCCTTTATGCAACATTGATTCTGACTTGTTTTTGACAGATCAAGCTCTTGGAGTATAGCACTTGGTAGCTATGTGGATTGAATGCTGAAAAGATTATACACAGGCTGTAAAACACCACCCTGCATCCAACCAAGTAAATGTGAACTCTACTGTATGTGATACAATACTGCAAGTATATTATTGTGGAGGTTCTGTCCTGTCGTGGTGTTATGCAGAGGTGTTCCTCTGCATTGCCTTCTATTTAATATTTAGAAGGAAAACAGATGATGTCTGGAGATTGAGCTTCACTGGCAGAACTTCTCTTGTATGCTCTGTTCTTGTATGTCTCATAACTGTTGATGAAAACTAGTAATTTGTGAAGGCACTACATATAACTGCCTCGGCAGGGGGATGGGTAGAAGGGAAAGAGCAATATGTCAGATAATGGGACAGTGGACCTTGAGCCACTGTGACTGAGCTGCTGAGGGAGTTAATTTACATTAGTTAAAACCAAATTAAACTACTTCCCTCTACTAGAACTACAAAAGCCATACGGATTTGATATCACTCTTTTTTAGCAATCTCTAAACACTAGATGCAGAATCTGTGAAATTATATACTGGATTTTGTATTTTTTTTTGTCTGTTATGGCGCTTTTTAAATCACTTTGTGGTGATTGTTTTTCTAGCAAATCCTTTGTTTTTTGTTTGGTTGTTTTTTAAGTTGAGAGTTGAGTGTTTAAAAATGTGTAAATGGGAATGGATTCGTAGAATCATAGAATCATAATGGTTGGAAAGGACCTCTAGGATCTTCAAGTCCAATCTTCATCCAAATATCTCTCTAACCACTAGACTGGAGCTTCAAGTGCTCTGTCTACTCATTTTTTAAACACCTGCAGGGATGGTGACTCCACCACCTCTCTGGGGGCAGCCTGCTCCACTGCCTAACCACTCTCTCAGTAAAGAATTTCTTCCTTATATCTAATCTAAACCTCCCCTGACACAACTTGAGGCCATTTCCTTTCATTATATCACTAGTAATTTGGGAGAAGAGACCAAGACCAGCCTCGCTACAACCTCCTTTTAGTTGTAGAGAGCAATGAGGTCTCCTTTCAGTCTCCTCCAGACTAAACAACCCCAGTTGCCTCAGCCACTCTTCATAAGACATACTGTCCAGAACCCTCACCAGCTCTGTTGCCCTTCTCTGGACCCTCTCCAGCACCTCAGTGTTTCTTGTACTGTGGTACCCAGAACTGGACACAGTACTCAAGGTGAGGTCTCATGAGTGCTGAGTACAGGGGCACTATCACTTTCCTAATCCTTCTGGTCACACATCATTTCTGATACAGGCTAGGATGCTGTTGGCCTTCTTGGCCACCTGGGCACACTGCTGGCTCATGTTCAGTCATCTGTCCACCAGCATCCCCAGGAAGCTTTCCATTCACTCCTCCCCCAGCCTGTAGCATTGTAGGGTTGTTGTGACCCAAGTGTGTGACCAGGCACTTGGCTTTGTTAAACCTCATCCTGTTGACCTACCTTCAGCACTCCCACTTAATTTGGTGTCATCTGCAAATTTACTGAAGATAGATGTGATCCGCTCATCCAGGTCATTAATGAAGGTATTAAACAAGACTGGTTCTAAAACTGATAATTAAGGGACACCACTTGTGACCAGTTGCCAACTGGATTTAACTCCATTCACCACCACTCTCTGGGTTCAGCCATCCAGCCAGTTTATGACCCAGTGTAGAGTCCACCTGTCCAAGCTATGAGCTGCCAGCTTTTTCCAGCAGAATGCTGTGGGAAATAATGTCATATGCCTTACTGATGTCCAGGAAGACACATCCACCACTTTTCCCTCATCCACTAGGCGGGTCCCTGATCATAGAAGGAGATCAGGTTGGTTAAACAGGACTTGCCCTTCATGAACCTGTGTTGGCTGGGCCTGATCCCTCCATTGTCCTGCACTTGCTGTATGATCACCCCCAAGATGACCTCCCTGGTACCGAGGTCAGGCTGACAGATCTGTGGTTCCCTGGATCCTCCTTCCTGCCCTTCTTATAGATGGGTGTCACATTGGCAAGTCTCCAGTCATCTGGGACTTCCCCAGTTGACCAGGATTGCTGATAAATGATAGAAAGAGCTTTGGTAAATATCTCTGCCAGCTCTCTTAGCACTCTTGGGTAGATCCCATCCAGCCCCATAGACTTATGGGTGTCTAATTGGCTTAGCAGGTCATTCACTACTATTTCCTAGATTGTGAGGGGTTTATTTTCATCCCTATCCCCATCCCCCTTCCAGCTCAGGACTGGATACCATGAGGATAATTGGTCTGACCTCAGCCTTTTCCTCATCCTTGGTAATGATGTTCCCCTTTGCATCCAATAAATAGTGGAGAGTCTCTCTGGTTTTGTTTTTTTTTGTTGTTGTTGTTGTTTATATATATGTAAAAACACTTTTTATTATCTCTTGCAGTGGTGGCCAGACTGAGTTCTAGCTGAGCTTTTGCCTCTCTAATGTCCTTTCTACACAACTAAATCAGTGAGAGAAAGGTCTGTGAAGGTTAATATGTGTGGTTTATTTGGTTGGGTTTTGTTTGGATGGTTTGGTTTATTTTTTTTTTCTTGAGCTTACTGCAGGGATTGTGGTGATGGCATGACAAACTGGTGAGCAAGTTTGCATTGATACAGGATTTGTGATCCTGGGAAAGATAGCTAACTCTCTACACCTTCCTTTCTGACCCAATATTATGGCTCTTTAAGAAGAGTGACTGCTAAATAGTGATTTGAACATCTGGAGGGAGATTAAGTCCCTTGGGACACCTTGATATGAAAGGTAAAAAGATGTAGAATTTTTCTTGCCTAGTTAAAAAACAGGTTATTTACAAAGAAGTGGTGTTCATTCAGTCCTTGAGGTTGAGATGAAGATTACTTTTGTTTTGGTTTTGTTTGTTTGTTTGTCAGGGTTTTTTGCTTGTTTGGTTGGGGTTTTTTTTGTGAAATATTTTTATTTTTTGTGCTTGGAAACTCAAATGTTGCAATTCCTTGGCTCTGGAGGACTGCAGGCTTTTTCTGTCTCTGCTCAGACAGCAGAGACTGGTGTTGGAATGGACCGTTGCTGACAGTTATGGAGAAACCAGGCAGTTATAAGCTTAAGAAATGGATCCCTTTGAATATGCTTGGTTCAGTATGTCATAAAGAACCAGCTTAACTAATTGCATTCTAAACCACAGCAAGAGGAGCCAAAAGTCCAGCTTTGACAGATATTCTCTGCTTTAGCAGCTCAGAGACCTTCAGCATGAATCAATTGCCCAAATGTAGGCATCTAGTGCTGTTCAAAGCTGCCTATGGCATTCAAGACCCTGTATTGGGACTAAGACATAGAACGGAGGGTGCAGGGGAAACCTGTGCCTCTCTGCAGCTGCTGCAGGAGACAAAGCAAGTCACTTGTGCATTTGGAGAGGAATGGTAGGTGCCTGTGATCAGGCATCTGAGTTATACCCTATATCTCTTCTGTTTTTTCAGCCCTATGTATCCCTCACTGTCCCTGTACTCCCTTGTGATAGCACATGACACTGATGTCTGTCAGTACCTATCCTAGTTGGTTCAATGATGTAGTGGGAGTCAGTTACCCTTGCAAGTTTGTAGGTGACACTAAGCCAAGTGGTGCAGGTTGATAACTTGAGGAATGGGATGCCCCTGAAGGGGGACTTTGGCAGGCTTGAGAGGTGGGCCTGTAAACTGCATGTGATTCAATGAAGCCAAGTGCAAGGTCCTGCTCTGTTCAGTATCAGTACAGACTGGGTGATGAAGAGATTGAGAGCAGCCCTGCAGAGAAGGACTTGGGAAAGAAAAAACGCTGTGCTGGATGCTCATTTCCTTAGAAAAGCAACGACGGGATGATTTTTCCCTCGTGCATCTCTTGAATTTGGCCCAGCACAGGCTGTTGAACTGTTTTTCCTTCCTTCCCTCCCTCTAATGCAATTGCTTGGTTTCAGCTACTGTGAACCTGACCCAAATCCCATTGCGGTCCACAGAAAACCTCATCTGGGCTAGGGTGAGCATTAGTCCTGTTGTAGCTCAGCCTTGTGGTAAAAAGGGAAGGGAGGAGGAGTAATTTTGGGACAGCTGGACTATGTCTGGTACCAGGTCTCTTCACTGCTTGTCTTTATTAGCTCATTAAGCACGTAACAAGAGGCTACTGCTGTCTGACCATAGCAAACCTCGCAGGCTCGTTGTTTTCTCTGTAAAAACATTTAGACTCTATTAGTACAACGAGCAGAACTCCCTGATGAAAAGGTTTTCCACCAGTATACGCACTGTCCTTGGCTGTCACAAGGAAAGCTTGGTTACTGCAAATGTCCTTTAGGGCTTCAGCACACCTTGGGGGTGAAAATATTGTCTTAAGGATGCAAGAAAAAACACAACTGATTTTGATTATAAAATAAGAATAATACTGCTCTGATGTTAGCTCCTCACTTAATCTAAACTAGGAATCTAAGGGCACTGGGAATTTGGTGTGTTTCAACACCAAATATACCAAATGCAAAGAGTGGTTGGCTTCAGCAGTCTTGGGTGAAGCAAAGAAATGTAAATACATTCACTTTTTGTTTTGGTAACAACACGGTGAAATTGATTTTCTTGTTTGGGACTAATGTTAATATAAAACTGACATGTCAAGGAACTTCTGTTTTGTTGATCCTAGATTTGGGCAAGCTGGCAATTGCTTGTAGCAATAGTTGTGCCCTTGCCACCAAGATCATAATTTGTATGGAGCAAGTGGAGCTGCAGTATGAAATTACAAGCCAAAAGATGAGGCTTTTTTCTTCATTTAGAAATAATATGCGTAGATACACCCACCCGCAACTACATGTAATAAGAAAACTGAAGCTCTGGACTTTCCAAGTGCAGCTGTACCCTTTTGAGAGTAATTTACAATTTTTGTCAGAGTTGTGAATAGAAGAAAACCATTTCCCCATAAGAATCTTGGCGACCAAAAACAGGGTATGGTAACACTGCTACCATCAGATGCTGTCACATCTATGAGCATCTGATGGGCATCTCTGGGCCTTTGGTCTGTTTGTTTCATGCAGGGACAGAAATAGTTACTGCAGCTCTAAAAATTGCTTTGAAAGGCACTGGGTTGTTATGATGATTATCAGTCCAACAACACACCCCTTCAAAAACTGGAATTGATTAATTCCTGTGTATACACAGTTCTAGATGTGTGTGCATGAGATAATAGGATAAAGTATCCAGTAAAGGCTTTTAATATGGAAAATAAGGGAACTATCTCTGGGTTTTTTTGTGCAGACACTGCAGGTAGGATTTCAAGATGTTATTGGTTTCTTGCTGCTTCTGCCATATGTTGAGACATTCAGTAAATGTCTTCAGGAAAGCAGAATTAGATGAAGATGGCAATTTCCAATTCCCACTCTACACACAGGACCAGCACCACTTGTCATAATGGGAAAAAAAAAAAATCCCTAAACATCAGGAAAATAAATGGTTTGATTTCTCAGATACAGTCAATATTTTCTTTTGTAAGAAGAAACAAGAATTTCTTCTAAAAATGAGTATAGAAGACCTGGGAATGCTGCACAGAACAATACATTTGTAGGTGGCAGGTTCATTATTTTGTTAACAGACGGATAAATCAAGGACTCCCTTGTTATTTTATTTTTGCAGTGTACTTTAAAAATACTCACACGCCCACTTAGTGCTTCCTCATTGATAACACCAGCAGCGGGGGGGAGACGGTGTCACCTTCCATAAACAGGTACTGTTGACATATGGCTTGTAAAATAGAATGATTCCAATAGAGTTAGAGCCAGCTCAGAGAAAAGGTGCAGATAACACTGTCTTATCTGAGGGTATTAGCCAAAAAATATGCCTGTGTATTTGAAGTCCCATATTTGTGTGATCCACACACACTTTGTTGAGGCAGGGCCAAAACTAACAGTGGGTCTAATTGGTTGTACGGATCAGACAATGATGTTCAGGAAGATGAAAATAACATTGGCCCAATGAGATGTGCTTGGTGTTTAAAGGTTGTCGATTTTCTGCTCCAACTTGGGCTGGAGTCACAACAGCTGACCGCAGCCAGCACTTAAATGAGATTTAATGATGCTGTTTGGCTCAGGGAAAAGTAACCAGACACACACATAGAACGTGGATGAGAGAGCACTGCTAATGCTCGGTCAGGTCTTTCCAAAAAAACAGATTGTGTTTTTCCTTAAAAACAACATTGAGATGATATAATTCCTGAATTTTTATGAGGCCTTTCCCAGGGGTCTGGAGATGGTTTAATATGTAACAAACAGCAACTTGGAGAGAGGAAAATGCAGAATACTGAGGAACCCACCAAACCAGAGAGCAATTATAAGAAAAAAATTATGGGGAGGGTTAATGCTTGGAAAAAGAGAGGAGAGAAGTGGTGGCATCCCCGGTTTCCAAACCTCATTAAATATACCTTACACATCCAGCTAGCATCCCAAAGCTCAGACACTGGGGTTAGTGCTGGGATATTTCATCACGCCGGAGTCATGCCCGTGGATGCCATTTTTCCTTCAGAAAATGATGCCTTTAAATATTTCACCTCAAAAAAATGTATCCTGCACTTTTTGGACCATGAGGTTATTGTATCAGTCTGATTTTCTTTAATTTTTCCCCACTTCTCATCCATTGCCTACATTGCTGATAGCTAAATCCCTCTGGAAATTTCCCTGTGTTTATCGGCAAGAGAAAAAGTTTTTCTGTCTGCCAAGGACTGCATTGGGAGACAGAGAAATGCCTCGTGCATTTGCTAGGTGAAATATCTGGATTATTGTCACAGTGTCCAACAGAGGTATCTGCTCATGTATTGGCATTAGCTGTAACCAGGGATTTGTTAACAGGATAAACCTCTCGTAAGCAGGAGCGAGAACAACCTCTGAAAACAAGCAGACCTTAAATCAAAAAAAGCTCTGTGAAAAAGCAACACCGAACTGCTGCTGTTCATATCTGTGAGGGTTTTATCTTGCATGGATTTGCATCCCTTAAATTTCGCTCTCTAAAATTAGTCTTAACCACCAAAAATTTGCCTGGCTTAGGCTCCAAGTGTGGTTGAACCACCAGCTTCCATCCCTGAACTGATAAATTTGCCAAGGCTGTCTCAAAATTGGACACTGTTCATTAAAAAGTCAATCCAGTTTAGCTTGAAAGGTTCCATCTTACAAATGAGCATGTACTGAAAAATGCTTTGTCCTAGGCCTCCCAAACTTGGTTATCCATATAGAAGTCTGACTCTTCTCTTATTTTCTCCATCCCCCAACCCCCCTTTTATTTTATTTATTTTATTTTTTTTTAAATCAGTGATTTTCATAAGTGAAATTCATTGCTTTGGGGTTGGCTTTTTTGAACCACACACATTTCTAAGAGTCACTTGCCAAGAAACGTCTGTAAAAGTATTTCTAGATGTTTGGAATTTCCTAGCAGTAGTATGGAAGTATGGTTTGTTTGAATCTCTCGCTCAGCAGGAGGAAAATTGAGCTCCACATGTTTATGAGTATAAAAGCCATCTGTTTGATAGGGATCCTAGAAGAAGACTGAAGGTCTGACTCTGAGATGATGAAGTGAAAAAAGAAAGGTTTCTGTTTCCTGTCACTGGGAATTAATTATACTGTTAATAGTGTGTTAGAAGTGCTTTAAGATATTACTTAAGCCTGAAGAAATAAATATGACTTTAACAAAAAGCTTTCCTGAAGCACCACCATAACTTTTTAAAAGGTTGGTCACGTTCCCAAAAACTTCCGTGCGTCGGGATGCTGCTCCATAAATGTGCTTCAGCAAGGTTTCTCTCCACGCCTTTCCATCTCTTTATAGATAAAAAAAGTGTCTGCCTTATGTGCCTGACCATCACCTGCAGCCTTTAATGTAAATAACCTTGATGTCACTTTGCTCTTTGGTTGCATTTCTTTAATTGTTGATGCCTGGAGTGAAGGAGTACTGTGAAAGGGGATTCACCTCATTGGTGGGAATGGAGGGTGGGAAAGAGAAAGGGGAGATCCCTCACTACAGCTGATAAAATAATTCAAAGAAAAACCAGCCAATTGGTGAGAGCTGGGCTGCTCAGTGGCTGCTCCACTTTTTGAAGGAATCAAACTCCCTCTGCTCTTTACAAAAGAAGCCAAGGAAGATGAGGCTCTAATTTTACCCCTGGAGCTTCATCCCTCATGTGTGGGTTGAGCAGACTCATTAATCCCTCTCTAAGACATTATTTAGATACATCAGGTCAAAAACCTGTTTACTGTGTGATGTCTTTCTGATGGTTTAAAGTAAAACAGCTTAACTGCCAAATGTTTATAGCTTTGAAAATCATCAACAAAGCACAGACTGTGGAAATCACTACAAGCCAACAACTGAAAAAAATCTGTATGGCACCGGATACCTGCAAATCGGCCACTTGCAGAATCGCCTGCACAGGGGATTTGCAGGAAAAAGACATCTCGAATCCTCCTGAAACAGCACAGAAATCTCTTGCCCTCTCCTTTCTGATTTGCAGCCCGAGTTCACTCCAGCTCTTTTAAAAACCAAAACCTCCTTGCACAAAGCTGAATAAATACCGATGGTGAAGGTGGACAGATCTGCTGTACTTCGGTACACACCGGCTTTGTCTCTCCGTGCGTTGGCAGAAGTACCAAGCTGGGGTTTTTGGAGGTCTGCCAGCGGGGCGAGATGCCACCAGTATTTTCTTTAGTGTGTTGTAAACCCCAGGTGAGTTTTGACACCATCCGTACCTTTGGCGGATACTCACGGCATTATATATGAACTGTTTGGGGCATGTTGAGTGCAGAGACTCCTGTAATGTCCTGAAGTATTTGGGTGTACAAAGAAAAATACAGCTGAGCTAACAGAGCTTTAAAAGATGCTGACTTGGGTGCTTGATAGCCCCTGCGTAAGGCTTGCTTGTCAACATTACCAGGCGAAATCTATGAAATCTATGCCTTCAACCTGAATACACAAGGAGAGCCAAAATAACACATTATGAGCGTTAATGCAGTTGAAAGTAAAACCGCATGTTTTCCAAAGGGTTTAAAAGCTCATTTGAAGTAGGGCAAAGGGTCAGAAAAGAAGGAGTCCCATTTATGTAGCTTTGGCAACTGTTTAAAAATGAAGAAGCCCCACTTAGAACATGTACATTTCATTATATCACTGCTGCCCTTGTCACCGGGAGGAAAAGTGGAGATGCTCACCCTTGCTTGGACCCTAAAAACTTTGAGTTTCCCGACTTCCAGAAAAAAAAAGAGAAAGAAACAGCTCTTTGTTAAGAGTGAGTGGGAAGAGTATAAGCCCCAAAAGCTGTTTAAAAATTATTATTTTTACACTTAGGCAATAGGAAAAAAAAAAACTGGACAAGGTTTATTGCACTGTGTGCAAGTCTATGTTAACTGCTGAGTGACCTGGTGTGCTGGGTACTGTGTGGTCTTTGCACCTCCCACTGTGGGACATAAGGGGCTTGATGAGCCAGGCTGAGGGCTGTGCTGGTGGAGAGGGAGGTGCAGGGGCAGTCCTGTTCCTTGTAGCCTCTAGAGCTTTAGCCCAGACCCAGTGGGGACTTTATGACTTTCTGGTCATGCTTTTGCTTTGGCCTTTGCCTCACTACACTTTTGGCACCCATTATTTCCCAATAAATGATGTCTCTTGTAATTACTCAGAAACTTGTCTCCTGGTTCTGATCTGACCACTCAGATTCCCCTCCTGACTCCCTGCCACTCATAGCACCCAAGGCACTGATTCTTTTTAGCCTGTCCTAGATTCAGAGAAGCAGAAAATGGACAGTCCCTTCCAATCCAAAATATTCCATGATTCTATGTTTCTATGATTCTGTGATTCCATGATTCTATGACAGGCAGGATGCTCCATGTCCTATACCCTGTACAACTCCAAAGTCTACCTCCACCAGGAAAGACCAGGGTGCCTGGACCAAACTAGTTCAGATCTGGAGAGGCTCCATGAACCTGCAAAGATGTGTTGGAGAAAAGTTGTCAAGCTACCTGCCCCCCAGGACTATTGCAGTTTCTTGCCAGCACACCTGGCTTGTAAAAAATAAAGCAGGAACACCAGCATTTTACCCTTCAGGGACTGGTTTCCAGTAAGTGTCAGACTTTGGTGTGAATTTCTTGGTTCCATTTTAAAAGGGTGCCAGTCATCTGAGAGCCTGAGTCTGCTCAGATGGAATCCTGCCTATCTCAATGTCCTGGGCTCACAACAAAACTCGGTATGTTAAAGGTAAAATATTGGAAACAAGTTTGTCTGATTTTTCTCTAGGGATCTGGAGAAAAAAACCCCACCACATTTCTGTTGAAAAGAAACACATCCCTGGTCCACAGGCTTGAGCAGAGAGCAAAGGGAACATTTTTGTCTGAGGTTCAGCTTAAATCACTGGCAGGACATCACTGCTTTTTGAGCACTTTAACTCAGGTCCAACAAAAATCTATAAAAAGCTGTTAAGTTGTGATGAAGGAGAGCCACAGTGGTAATGAGTTTACTACAGTCCTTTAGGGTAAACTCCAGACTACTGCAGGGTGAGGAGTCTGACTGCTGTTCCCAGAGGCCAGGTATTGATACAATGCAATGTCCCTCATGGACCTTCAGCCTCCCTGTGTCCCTGCCAGAACCCCTGGAGTAGATCAAGAGCAAATGTGAGGTGTTGATATGTCTCCATTACAACATCCAGCTCTGTTCACAGGCTGGAAAGGGCCCTTGGCTGGAGCAGCAGGTTGGACTGGTGGTTTTATGGAGATAAATAGCAGTAAAAGGTGAGAGAACTGGAGTGACAGAGCATGCTGCGGAGTAGGATCAAAGCTCCCTGGGGAGTAGCTGCTGGGTACCAACCAGAGTGTTAGGAGGTCTGCATCTTTCACATTCAACAGCATTTCTTTTTCCTGCAATATATGCACAGGGAAGAAGAGAGGTGAACCCAAATAACTTCAAATTGAGCAGTTTCAAGAAAGCCAAAGTTGTCAGTCACATGGGTGGTAATACAGTGATGAGCAGCTGCAAAGCATCCCAGAAACATGGCTGTGATGAAAGGGATCAGAAAGAGTCCAAGTATGCATCAGAGCTGTCTGCAAATGACATGTCTATTGGCAGAGCAATGTGAAGACTCCTTTTCTTTGGGGCTGTGAGTGGTATAACAGCCTTTGAAGACCACAGAGACTCCTGGTCATGAAATCTACAGGTAGGAGTGATGATATTCCTTGAACATCATGCAGAATCTCAGCCCCCTAACTCAGCTTCTCTTTATCTCCTGTGGGTCCTTTCTGGAAACTGGAGTGGCTTCTGCCATTCAATACCATTCCTTCTGCTAAATCAATCCCCATATGGGGTTGATTTAAATTTTTGTTCTAATATAGAAATGGCTCTGATTTTGGGGACATTTGGGGATTTATGGCTTCAGAAAGAATAAGGCAGCAGGACAACCCACAGCTTGCATCCTGTAGAGCAGTCCAGAGCAATATCTGAGATGTTCCAGCTTTATTTATGCAATAAAGGGAGTACTGGCAGACAGACTTTGTAGATACTGGGACCAGTAAGAGAGTGACAATGAAAGCTGCAGCTGATGGTGGCAGCTCCAGAGATATGCTGCTCTCTCCCACATGGATGCATCTTTCTGCTAGCCAGAAGCATTTGGCTTCTTGCAGCAGCAAACTCTTTTCCATGTCAACAGTTCCCTCTTGCTTTTAAAATCAAAATGACTTGAGGGTCTTCGTCTCTGAGAGTCTAAATTAAATATTGACTAAGAGGTTTCATGTGAGCTGGAGTGTTTTTTAAAAATCTAAATGAATCCCACAGGGTAAGTTTAGGTCTCTAAAATGGATTCAAGTAGAATACAGGATGCATGAGTTAGTGGCATAAGAAAAGTCTCAAATAGCAGATGAGTCAGCAAAAAAGCAGAGACCAAGAAGATGCAAGAAAAAACATTAGAGATATAAAGAGACTGGAAGTAGAGATAATTTTCCTGTACTAAAGAAAGGAAAGAAAGTTTATCTAATATTCCCCAAATTACTCCTCTCCAAATATTTGTTGGTTGATTTACTTTTCCCTTCCAAAGCCTCAACAGCCTGATTTTATTTTCCTGGCTGTGTGGAGCACCAGAAACACCAGAAATATGGATTCCAATATGAAATCCTACTTGCTGGCTCGAAAACCTATACCTGGTGTTGAAGGGATACAGGCATCAATTTTTATTAGAGCTTTATTTGCTACTTTTAAGCAATGAAGAAAGTCTGCTACAAAGTAAAACCATATGTCCTGTGAAGAATATCGATTTGAGCAGATAACATTGTACATCTCTTGGGTACCAAGAGGATGAAGAATCAGAAAGTCATTAGCAGGGAAGGACAAAATAATTATAAGACATGCTGCATTAGACAAATTGGACCTGAATCACTTTAGTTAACTTTCTGCTAGTTTGAATTTCAAGTAGTCATTTGTAACACACTAATGATGGCCTCCAAATCTAAAGGAGGGAAAACAGAATATGTAAAATCTTCCAAAGTAACATATACATAGTCCATTTGTCTGAACATTACATAAGTGCAATATGCTCAAGTTCAGACAATATTTAATGATGCACTGCTCTATCCTGTGGACTGACTCGTGTGCATTAAATACATCTTCACATCTGTAGCTTTGTTTTCTTCTCCCTTCATAATATTAAGAATTGGAAAAAAAGCATTTGAAATGTTGTGGTTGTAAAATTAAAGAGCAGAAGCAGCCTTGTCTTCTGATTAAGAGTGACCATGTTTTAGTAGAAATCTTATAAAAATATGGGAAAGAAGTTTTGGTCATTTTTGCACCTAGCCACAGAGAAAATCAGCAATGCCGAGCGATTTTGTATGTTTTTGATTAGCTTTTCCGGCCCATTCTTCTTATTCGAGTTCTATTTGAGATTTGACTGATTCTCCTTTTCCATCTGCAGTTTTTTGGTCCTCTCTCAAAATTAAGTTGATTTGGGGAGCCTTTTCTCAGGAGCCCTTACTGATGGTAACATAATATTAACATAAATACCTATTAATACCAGCTGAAAACCTGGTGCAAAATGCTTTAAAAGTTTTAATGCACTTTAGCTGGTGATTTTTCTCTCTCTTCCTTCTTTTTGACAAACTTTGTTGATAATTTCCAGAAATGAAGGGATAAATGAAAGAAAATAAAGAATTTTGAATGAAGAAAGCTTTCAATAGTGGAAATGAATTTATGTAAGATTTTCACTTCCTTTTAAGTTAAAACCCCTTTTAAACCAAGGAGCTACAATGTCAGTACTGGATCCAAATTCAAGTAATTCCAGGCTGGCCTAATTAAAAAAAATCTCCAGGGCTGGTGTCAAGGGACCATTCAAAAGTCTAAGGACAGAGCCTATCCCTTCATCAGAAAACAAAGAGAAACCCTGAATATGTATGAAGATGGTCAGGAGCTTTCCCAAGCTCCCACTCCTCTCCTTAGGAAACCAAAAAGTATCAGCTTTTAAATCTCATTGGTGCATTTGTGAGACACAGGCAGTCATTGTACGTGAGACCCGTGGTATTAATCACCTCTAGATTTCCCTTTCCTCTTTCTGAAGAGGGGATTTTATTTTTATTTTTTTAATGTCAATAAATAGTCCTTCCTGAGATTAGGTTGTCAGGGACATAATGCCAGGAGAAAAGCTGAAATACCCCAGCCTGGAGAACCCTGACCTGTTTCCAGAGTCAGCGCTCAGTAGGTGCAGGGAACTGCTGTGGTTTTGTCCCAAACGCTACAAGCCCAGCTTTATGGCACAGCCGAAGAGAGTGATGGTCCCACTGGTCGGAATATGCAAACACCTCTAGATTAAAATAAGCCAGATCACCTCCCAAACCAAATATTGAATTAGGTCTAGGATTTTTTTTTAATTTTTTTTTTCCATCCCCTTTTTCACCTCAGATTTGTGCTGCTCTAGTCTCTGTGTCACTGGGTTCTTTGTCCCATGTCCTGCAAAAATACTGAATATCTCAAGCTGTTGTTTTTGCCCAGATTTCTGGTCTGCTTTACCTGTGACACTAATTCAATGTATCACCAACAAATAAGCTTCTGACCAAAGACCAATGAGTGCTTTGGACATATCCTTATAGTAACACTTTTTTTTTTTTTTTTTTTTTTTGACTGTGTGCTTGCTGATATGTTTTGGCTGCATGTCTTGATGAGAATAATTGTCTTTTCCTTGCTTATTTTTTCATATGGCTGTAAATCACAGTTTCCTGCATGCCAAAGTGGTATGGCTATGGGTGATCCTGCAAAGGTTTTCTTTAGGATGTTGATCATACAGAAAATTTCAGTGTGATCCTACTCAATGCCACCCATTTTTGTACCAACCAGAAGAAAGAATTATGTCACATGGGAGGAAAAAAAGAAAATTTAAATGTATTTGAACTTTTCAGAAAGGACAAATCAGCTCAAAATTTGACTTTTTTTTTTTTTTTAATTTATTTGAAGGGGGAAGAAAGGGAGTGTTTTTCTATTTACTAGAATTTATCTTGTGTATTTGGTAGCTGGACTGTTAAGTGTATCCAACCTGGAGCAATCTTCTTTCACCTCCTTGTGTTTTTTTAATGGGATGTGAAGAGAAGTTGGCGCCTTGAGTTATGACAGCTTTGTGATGAGACATTTTCATGCTACTGTATTTTAATATTCTCGACAGTGGCATCTTCTATTCATTAAAGGTAGGTCAGTGAGTGAATCTAATAACATATTTGTGGAAACATAAGGATCTGAAATACGCCCTTGGCTTTTCAGGAAACAGAGGTCTTTCAGAAATGCCAGAGAAATGAGATTCTATTTTTCCAAGGCATCACATATTTTTTTTAAAGTGACCTGAAATGTGCATAATCATATTATAAGCAATCAGGGTGCAATTCAGCTACTATATCAAACAGGCATGTCATTAGAGCAGCAGGCTAATTGCTTGAGCTTTCCTTGACCTGAGACTACAACATTAAGGCTCTGGGTGGCCAAGCGATTTTCATAATTTTGTCTGTACTCCATGAGTCTAGAGGAAATCAAGGTCTGTGATTGCTTTGGTAATTTTCCTTTCAGAACAGATTGCTTGATTTGACATTTTAAGTACAGTATCTTGTAACGCAGAGGCAGGGGAACCTTTCAAAGAAACTGCTGTGAGCACAGTCTCCTGCTTTCCTTGCTCAAACACTCTTCTGTGACTTTAGAAGACTTATCTTTGTGAGAACACAGCAGCAGATCATGAGAATTGAGTTGCCACTGAGATAAGGTCATGTTATGTAGAAATATGAGCTCCTTAACCTCTGATCTTTCCCCCCACATCCAATTTTGTAGCCTTTTACTGCATGTAGTTCACAGTGAAGTCAGGAGAAATGCCTGGATTCCTCTTGGTTTCCCCACCAAGATCAGGACAAACTTACTTGTTTCTACCTCTTAGGCTTTTTGAAAAGCTACATTGTGCTACATTACAGATTTTTAACTGGCTTCTACCAAAGAAAAAGCTTCTTCCAACTCCTCAGGCATGATGATGACAGTCATTTAAAATATCTGCCATTCCTGAACCATGCTCAGAAGGAAATCTAACTTCTGACTAGATCAGTAGCCAACAAAGGCAGCTGTTGACATTTAAGCAAAGGATTGGGATGAGACCTTGTGAAATGACTGCATCCTGAAAGCCAGAGAAATGAGCAGAAATCAACACCAAACTTGAATTAAGCAAAGTGATTTTCAGCATGAAATTCCAGGTCAACTGAAAACCAATATTTGCTTTGTGTCAACTGAAAACCAATATGACTGTGGTCACTGTTACACCTCTTGGTCTAAACTGATTTGTACCCAATTCTGGATCAAGAGTGTCCATTGTACCTGTAAGAGGGGCAAGAAATGAGCCAGAGTCAACTTGGCTCCTTGCAATAGATGCAAAAAGGGAAGAAAACACTTCCAGTTGGCTGCTGTAGGGAAGGAGATTTGCAGAAGGACAAAATGCAGCTCAGCTGTGTCTTGCTTGTCCCCAAGTCACACTGTTTCTGAAGCTCTGAGTTTTACTCCTATCCCTCTAATGCCTCTGCTAATAGGCAGTAAAGTAAGAAATAGGAAAAAAAGGTGTGTGAACTGAAAACATGTTTAACATATACTTGGCTTTAAAATTACCTTGAGTAGTTCACTCAGCCATTCACCTTTTTTCCTGCTCTTTTCCTTCAAGCTCTGATATTTTCAAGAGAAATGGGAAAATTTGGATCTGCACTACAAAATCTGCAGCTGGAGTTAAATACTTATAACATGTACAAAGCAATTTTCACTTTTTGTTTTGTTTTGTTTATTTTATTTCATTAGTAGAATAATTTTAATAGAAATTATCTCTTTTCTTACCCTTTGCTAAGAGCAATTGGAATGGAAAGTTCACTATGCAAACCCATTTTTCATGTGATAGAGAAGTAGGAAAATTACTCTCCTGAAAGATTTTTACAAGTTGGTGGATATATAAAGGCCATTTTAGTGTTTAAAACTGTATGATGAGGTAACACATACACACTTACTGTATGGGATTGGACTTGAAAACTTGTATTAAAATATTGTTTCATAGCTATATTTCACAACTCCTATTTTAAATCTTTGTGGTTTACCAGTTCACTAATAAGTCCTCAAACTGGAAAAAAAAATTTCTAGGAGGTTTTAATGAACAGCTCCAATAAAGCTTACTAAACACAGGATGTTCTTTATGATTTTAATTTCACCTGCTTCATTACCTCCCTAAATGAGTTTAACTGAAAGCTGCCTTGTACCTGTGATCCTGACTGGAGATCCAAGGATAGGTATCATGCCGTGGTCAGCTGCAGCATATGTGTACAACCAGAGCAGGTGGAAATGTGAGCATCCCCAGGGCAGGCGGAGGCATGAACCCAAGACAGCAGCTCATGCAGCATGGCAGTGCCTGAGAGATGGACAGCTCTTTCCAGGCTGTTATCTTCCCAATCCTGCACCTCAAGTATGGATCTATCTCTCAGGTGTTTAGTTCACACAGTTCAAAAGAGCCACTGCACTATCAGTCATTTGGTCTTTGCATCTAAAATCCCATGAGAGGTTCATGTTGCACATAGTGAGAACAGTTTATCCTTTGGTCTAACAGGATAATCCTATAGCTCAAGCAATAAAGCCTTGCAGCAATGGATCCAGAGGTACAAGAGGTCTCCAAGTCTCAACTGGAGTTCTTTTTATGCAGAAGGATATAAAACCAAGCACGTGGATGCTGTGCCTTGGCAAGGGGAGCACACTCACTTCTCAAGGCGACATGTGAGTCTGCTGCTCTTGCCACTATCTTAGACAGTCATCTTCTCTATAGGAAGAATGGATTTAATTATATCACAGTTTCCAGTTTTATTAATGCTCAAACAATAGGAGCATTAAAGTGAAATAATATGCCAAGTACTGTGGAGGCCACTGAAACGTTTCCTGTTATTGTGTTGTAATGGAGATTGCAGTAACACAGAGCCCGTCCAAATGACTGCAGCAGAAAATGTCTCCAGCCCTCTCCAAGATCCACAGCTCGCAAAGCTCTCAGGACTATCGCTCTTGACAATAGAGTTTCTAGGAATTAACATCTGAGGTGGCAAAGAATTTGCCTAGGAGGGCTGGGCATGGCTCAGGCACTTCCTTGCTCTCTGCAAGCCTCTCAATGAAAAGCAGACCTCCTCTGGTAGGGGTGAGAGCTGTCTTTGATACAGGGCTATGACTTTCTCTAGCCACAAAGATATGATCGAGCTCATGAGCAGAAGTTATTGACACAGATAGAGCATAGAAAAGCTGCTACTGTTATAAGAGAGCTCAGATGGGTTGTAAATTTTTGGTAGGAATTGGTATTTGTACCCACTTTCCTGGAGGGGTCATGGTCCCAACACAACAGTTACTCAAGTGGAGAATGAAATTTAGCAGTGACTTTGGTTCCCAGCTTCTTGGAAGAGGATGCCAACCATCCACATGACATGCCTGTGAATGTTTATACCAGCTCAAAGCTATTATATGACCATCTGAAATAAGCAAATTAAAGCGTAGCAGTTTAAAATCTGCTGGCTGACATTGTTGGTTTTGTGTTACTACCCTTTTAGAGAAGGGTGTCCTTCCAGTCCAAGTGTGGAACCTGTCTGAGATCTTTAACACCAAATAGTTTCCAAAGTAGGGATTGTTCTAATCACAAAATCATTCTTGTAGGAAGAGACCTTCAAGATCGTCAAGTGCAACCATTAACACAGAACTTCCAAGTCCAGCACTAAACACTGTCTCTCATCACAACATCTACACAGCTTTTAAATACTTCCAGGGATGGGGACTCCACTACTTCCCTGGACACCCTGTTCCAGTTTGACAAACCTTTCCCTGAAGAAATTGTTCTTTATCTTCAACTCATACCTCCTGCTGGTGCAACTTGAGGTCGTTTCCTCTTGTCCTATCACTTGTTCCTTGACAGAACACTGATTTCAATGACAATACTCCACAAGGAAAGGATTTCCTGCACTGTGACTTAACCAAATTCACACACACAATTTCTAACAATGTTCTAACAGTGTTCTCATCTATTTACATGGTGAGTCTTTATAAATAATGACTCAGTGGTTGCTTTATCATGAATTGCCTGGACTACCAGCAAACCCTTCACCTTGTTTTTTGTTTTGTTTTGCTTTTTGATTTGTTGTCACTTCCTTAGCTGAGGTTGGTCAGGGATGGTTTAAATCAGAGTTTCACAGAGTGAAGCTCCCAGTAATAAACCTCAACTGAGATGGTTAAAAAAAAAAAAAAAAAAAAAAAAGTGGGCAGTCTCTAAAAGGAAACAAACTTCTATTAATAATTTAATTTTACAATAGTTAGTCCTTGGCCAAGCAATAACTGATGTCAGGGTTATGCAGGTGAATTTGCTATCAAAGAGAAAACAACACAGTGAGTTTTAGTCATATGTTTAATGTGCTTTGGAATAGTTGGGGTAAAAACAGATGCCTGAGACATCCCAGGGTCTTTGGACTCTTCCAGAACATCATCAATCTACATTCCATCACCTCTGGGAGGTGACAGGCTTTTTATGCAATTAGGAAACTCAGTAACAGACTGTATAAAATTTGTTCTCTGTAGCAAAAGTCTTTGAATTGCCTACACTCAGAAGTGTGTCTTATTTTTGTCATTTCCCTTTTCCTACTGAAATAGCACAGAAATGTTGTCTATGGACAGAGTGAAGAATGAAGCCCTCAAACACTAGAAATGGAGTGGGGGGAACTATACTCTTGCTGGAGTTTTTGCAAATTATGAGTAGTACAGAAATTAGCTTTGAAAAACGCATGTTAACACATTAATATGGTTGTATCTTTATGTCTTCAGCTGAAGATACAAAGTACATGCAGAGAATTAATGTCTCTAAATCCCCTTTCCTTCCAGCTGGACACTTAGTGGGATTATGTAGTCAGTACTGCACTTTGGGACAGAAAGAATTGGAAGGAAAAGTAACTACAGACAAAACTGGCAGAAAATGAGGAGATAGGCGTGTGCAGGGGCAATAGAAATCCCAGTTAAGAAAAAGGGGGGAAACTGTGAAATAGAGCCAGACTGCGTACAGTAGTCTTAGTGTTTGCACTGGTTAAACCCCTTTTATCTCACATTCATAAACACAGGCTCTCTATATGATATAAACCACATTTAGCTGTCATTGAAATGCTGTGATTTATGGAACAGGGCTGTCCCTAAGAGGGTAACAACACTTGGTGCTTATTTTGGCAGGTGCACTAATTCAAACTGCTGAGCGGCTCAAAGAACAGCTAATGCTAATGACAAAAGGTTAATGATTTTTTTTTCTTTTCTTTCCTTCTTTTTTTTTTTTTTAATTGGAAATATTTGTTCAGTTTAGGCACCGCTTCATATGTGACCCCAGCTCTAGCCAAGCAGATGTCAGCTTACTTTGCATTTGGCAAAGGCAGCGTTTGAAGAAAATATTGTTTAGTTTCTAACGTGACTAAATAGCCATCATAATTGCTGGGCTCATGAGGAGACATCTACAGCCTTTCCTTCATGTTCACATTGAACACGCAATAGATGATGATGTATTTCCCTGGGAAATCAGATATGACATTTTTCCAATATTAAAAAAGCATTACATATGTTCATGTGTCTATCTATCTATCTATCTATCTATCTATCTATCTATCAGTCATCTATTCTGGGGTTTACAGTTTCTCCATGGTGCTCTAATGCACTTGTTGCCTGAGTCTTTTTTCTGGCTTAAGAAATTTGTAGATTTATCTGTAACATCTTAAATGATGCTCTCTGCTGCTGGCTGCCAACTCTATCCCATTATGTAAGTGTTTATGGCCTTGTTGCCATCAAGACAGGAGAGGTCCTGTACTAAAACACAACAAGGCCACAGGACAAAAATCCTATGCACAACAATATAAAAAGCAGCAGAAAAGTCCAACAATAACAACAAAGCAGCAAAATCCTGGCCAGCGGTGAAAAGTAGGTCATTTTGAATGTATCCAAGAGCCATATCTCCTCAAGGAACTGGACAGAAGCCAGAAAGACATTTGTTAAATTAATCATGGAAGATCAGGTGCCCGTCCCCCTCCCTGCCCTTTCCTCATTAACCTTTGGCATAAAGGCAGGTTTGAAACAGACTCCTAATAAGTGTGATTTTTCCTAGATAGGCCAACATTATTATTATTATTATCTTCTAAACCACAGTTTTACTCACAGTGAGGGTCATGTTCCCTTTGCTCAGCCAAATGATCTCTGATATGGGGAGGGGAGCTGGGGAACTGGTTACACCACTGACTCTTCTGGCTCTTGCTGTAACCCAACACATGCAAAAATGCTTAAGGTTCATCTCTGGTCCCAGCAAAGCTTCAGGTTGGCTGTTCAAATTGGGAACCAAAACTGTACCAGACCTTGATTAAAGCTGGAAGGTCCTACAATCTATTTCAGCCATAAAGTGCCTACAAGCAAATGTAACCACTTGGTAAATGTCTTATACCAGGAGAAATATCAGCCAGAAAAAAATGGGTTAGATTATTCTTTTTTTAATGCTCTTTGAATAGGGCTTATCTAGAGTGGTGGCATTAGGGTAAGAAGAAGTGAACAAAATGCTCCTGAGATTGAAAGAGTAGGTGCTTGGAGAGCTTTAGTCCCTCAGTTATTCACTAGGAAGGAAAGTAGGAAGCCTGGAAAACATTAGGAGCAGCAAGACCACCAGTCATGAAAAATGGTATTTTTAATGCTGAAGTTATCAACAGAAGGGGTCCTCAAAGTTTACAAGGAGAGCTTTAACAGTAATATCACAGCAGGACCTGATAAGTAAAATGTGTGTAAATTCAACATTTCCCCCCCCACCCCCACCATTAGACAATATTTCCCTCCCACCAAAGTCAAGAGTTACTTTGGCTTTGCTTCAGGTTTTTTTTCCAAGGACTCTTCTCTGAGAAAGATGAGTAGATGACAAAATATGTGAGACTAAGACTAAAGCATTGGATAAAAAATAGACTATGGGCACAGGGTGTAGTATCTGGTCATGCTGGCGAGCGTGAATGCCTAGGAAAGAAAAAGACAGGCTGTCCTTTTTACTCAAGAGCAAAGAGAAGGATGGAAATCTGGATGCTGTAAGTAAAGCTTGGTCCAGGAATCAAAATCCATAAAACACATTAGTTCTAGGCTGAACGTAGTAAAGAGTCTAGTCCAGGTTAGCCAAATATCTGTGGCTTCAATAGAAACCTTTAGGAAAATATGCAGGCACTAAACCATTTTTATTCAGTGTCCTCCAAATATAAAATACTCTTTTAGCTGTTTAAGGGTAGTTTTTCACTCCCACCCCTCCTGACCTGCCTTACAGGGCTGAGTCAGGAGCTAAATAGAGAGTAATGAAAATCACCATCTGCTTTTGTAGCCCCCTTGACCCTGGTACCAGTTGTTTCTCACTGCCCACATTTCTTCCAGTTTGTCCAGCTAGGTAAGAAAATCTGCAGTGCTGAATTCATTCTGTTAAAAAAAAAAAAAAAAGACAAAGAAGAATTTAAAAAAGAGTGACTTGCATGCTGCCTTTTGCATGGAAAATCCTGCAGTGAAGTGTTTGTTACCTCTATGAAGGAAGATACATCACTAAGTCACTATAGCTAATAATCGTGTGATATTGAAAGAGCGCAGAATTTACTGGTGCAGTGGGATTACTTTTGTTAAAGCAATAATGCCTCATTTGTTCTTATGACAGAGCTTTACAACAGTTACACAGGCAAGTCTTTAACATCCATCAACATTACTGTCTGGATTGTATTATCTAGGAAATCCCAGAGTCACTAGCCTACAGGTTGAATTAGCTGCAAATTCATTTCAGATTAGAATCCCTTTTGTAAATGCTGCAGTCACTCAAGCAATACCTCGGAGAAAGCAGGGAGATGTTATTGAATTCTGTGTTAATAATTCTTTCCCAGCCTTTTTATTATTTTTTAACTTTTTTTTTTTTTTTTTTTTTTTTGGTTACCACTTTCTTCTTGAAAGGCATTTAAACCATTAGGTACTTTAAAAAGACATCAG
>JAOEGS010018126.1:14522-36310 GCA_025447755.1 Corythornis vintsioides | reverse complement strand
TGAAAGGCATTAAAGCATTAAGCTACTTTAAAATGACAGCAGCAAACACTTTTCCAAGAAAAACCTTCCTTTGTGTCCTTGAAGGAATCAAAACCTCCCTAATACAGTTTATAGCATCTCTGTCCCTCATTTCAGGTGTCTCAAAAATAAATCTGCATACAGGTCCAGGGAAAATCACCTGAAGACACTTTTTTTTGGCCATGATTCTGCACTGGATTTCTCAAGCAAGTTTTGCCCAGGTAACTTCTCTATACCTGTGTCCCTTACCTAGTACACCTTGGCTAGTCCTCATGTTGAAATGCATGGAACAACTCAATTCTTCTTTACTCTCCATGTTGGAAAGGATAAGATGATCTCATCAAGAAGGATGAGATGGTCTTTACCCCTCTGTTTTTCTCCACCATGAAAACCTGCCTTTGGTGTTTTAGACATTGCTGCAGTGCACATGAGAATTAAACCGAGAATAAGGGTCTTCTTGTAGACCTTCTGGTGTAAATGTAGAACAGCATCACTGATCAGATCTGGATTTTGCTTGTGTTGCTTTCGATTGTTCTTGAATTTGCTTGCAAGTGGTGTTCCAGTAAAGAAGCCTGCAGGCATGAAAGAGTGCATTCATCCCGAGTGTTAGAGAATGTTTGAAGAAAATGAAGTTTGAACTCCAAACCACAAATATTCACAACAGAATCCTGATTCGGAGGATTACACCGAGCCAACCGCAGTGCAGAGCCGCCACCACATGACTGCTCAAATGTCACCTACAACGTTTGGATTTCAAATAGTCTCTGCCCAGCTCCTCCCAGGCAATCCCCAGGCCCACGTATTTTTGGTTAATAGTTCTGAACAAAGGCTGCATCTGAAAATTCACTTGTTGCCCACATTACTGATGCCAATCATTTGCTTGGCATCTTGTTATAGAAAGAATGGATAAAGCCAAATTAAGGAGCAGATCCCTGCCTTTGAGATTCTTCTTGCAGGATCCCTTCTATGCAAGAGGGTTAGAGCTTGATTTAAATAGTCCATTAGTCCATGCTGAAAAAAACCAGAGAATTTTCATTATGATTCTTTATATTTCTAACCTGCTATGGTAACTTTTTTTTTTTTTGGTAATGTATACTGATGCCCTCCAAGGGGGAAAAAAAAGGGAAAAACCCCCTCTCTTCCCTTTTTTAAAAGATTTATCAAGATTATTTTATATTTTGATTGAAGAAATAGATTATATTGTGCAAGAAACTATTGAATTGTCTGTTTAACTTGAAACCTGTGCTGAAGCTCCAGACAGTTCTCTTGAGGGCTGCAGGTATCATGAACCTCTATGTGTGCATAAGGGTCTCATCATCATCTTTCCTTTGAAAAATTAATTCTGTTAGTCTTCAGAGTAGGTTTTAGGCTGAGATTGACAAGAAAGATGCAGATTTCCTTCCCCAGAGAGCAATTGTGTCCTGAGCTGGTAGGTGCACATTTCAGGTGAAGCACCCTGTTTGCCGGGGACTGTAAAGGCTCAGTTCCTATCCAAGGTGGAGGTCTGTGTGACTGCCACCCCCTCCCAAGACACACACGCTTGCAGACACAGAAATAATGGCTATTTTAGCCTGTCATTCTCTGCAGCCAAAACCTCACCTCTGTTCACTGGGCTCTTTACATAACCTGACCTCCAGAAGCCAATTACATCTGTTTTCTTTGTGCTCATGTGTTTCTAGTATTGACACCAACTTCGCTTTCAACAAAGGGTGGGTTCCCATGAACTCCGTCCTTTATTACCAGCTGGTTCTTATTAGAGATTAACCAATAAAAAATGAGTAATACAGTCAGCAGTGTGTTCCTACATGTAGCACTTTTCCATGTGTTTCAATTTACCAATCAACCAATAAAGCCCTGCCCTCCAATGAACTGCATTCCATACCTCACATTTTTTTGCTTATTTTGATAAATGTAGCTTTTCATAGATAAAAAGGGCAAGAATCTGGCTAACACTGTCTACTGTGAACTGGAACATTGATGTTGGTTAGATGAATTAGAGAATGCTACTTGATCTTTTTCTCTGACAGCTTATTATGCCTTGGTTCCTGGGCTTCTAAAATTTCTTTTGCAAAGCTCCCTGTCACTGTGCTTAGTTAAAACTTGTCAAAAAATTAACGAACCCAATTTCAGGCTTGTTTTCCTTATTTCCTTCAGGACTGAGCAGGCAAGGGAGATTTTGAAAGGCTACACTCTGGTTGTTGTTGTAGAGGTTTCTGCAAGTTAAAATTCCTTACCTGGCATTACGTGGGGCATTAAAGGGTTCAAACCTGAAAACAGCAGTTCATAAAATGGGTCATTTCTAGTACAAACTTTTGGGAGGGAAAACACAAAAAGCTGAAAATGGCAACTTAATGGATCCCTCAATGAGAGAACCTGGGAGCACACTTGTGAAGTTATTTTTTGCTACCGTATCTGCTCTCCTGCAAACCCTTGCACACATCCCATTAAGCCTTTAAGCAGTTGTGTTCAAGCTGATAAATATCTCTCATGCTTAAAAATAAGCACATGTGCAACTGTTCATTAATTGTCATCCTTTAAGATGAGTTGTTAAAACCTTGGTTGAGTCTCTGGTGTTAGTGGAGAAAGACAGTGATCCTCACTGGCACCAGGCATACCAGTAAGGTCAGCAGGACTGTGTTGTCCTTCACAGGCAGAAGAGCTTTTGGAGTATCAAAGTTGAAGTGTTAAACTTCAAAGTTTTATTTAGACTCCTTGGGTATGTTATGAAACTGTAATTTCAAACGAGTTATTTTTGCTATTGGCACAATTTTTAATAAAAATGTGCCCTACTTGTACCAAACTGTGCTCCATGAAGGACTACCCACATCACCCACCCGTGAAGCAATCCAGGTGGCATGAATGTTATTAGATCCTTTAATGCTCCTAAATAGACCTTCCCTTTGACACTGAATTCTGAACTTGGCTTCATTATCACTTTTCAGCAGGAGAATGAAAATACAGTAAATCTTTCCATTAAACCAAGCTGCTGAAAAGGGAACTTTATTGTTTTAAGGTAGTTCAAAGTAGGCTGAAAAACTCCCTGTAAAAACAGGCACGAACTCCTGAAACCCCCCTAAGGTATAAATGTGTTAACTCAATGCCTCAGTGCCTCCGACTCCTTCGCTCCCAGTTTCTCATTGCAGGGAGGGAAGGTTCAGCCTGTAGGAGCACATGATCCAGAAAGGCACTGAAAGTTCACCCAGTAAAATATGGAAACCCCACCTTGATGCCACCCAGCTACCAGCACACATGGGATTTCCCAGGATGTCTCAGAGACATTTCAATTCTGTTAAACCTTCATGATGCAAGGTACTAAAAGGACCAGCCATTTGCTTTAAGGTGACAGTCAAATTAACAACTACAAACCCTCACCCAGACCAAAAAATATGAGGGCTTTGCACCTGAATATGCTTCAAAACAGTTGCTAAACCTTCAGAAAGTAACCACCATGAAATACCAACTAGAAATAAATGAAATACATTCAATGATGTCTTGAGTTTCTTCTTTTACTTTGTGTTTTTTATTTTTTTAGGGGAAACTCCCATACTTTTGGAGTTAAGGACAAAAATTTTACTCCAAGAAAGCCCCAGCAAAACAGGGAAAGGTGTGGATTTATGTCTCCATGTTTAACCTGTATAAATCACTGTGTAGACACTCCTTCCATAAGAGCATTTTGGCTCTGCCTAAAGCACTCCCCTGAACTGTCAGCCTTGAAGATGGGATTCCCTTGCTGGCTCCTCTTCCATAATTGTCATCACCTTCTCTTAAGGCACAAAATGCTCTGTCTAGGTGTTGGTTTTTTTTCACTGTTTCACAGACTGTTTCCCTGCTATTGGTATAACAAATAAGTGAGTCCAAGGTCCTAGAAGGATGTAGCAGATGAACCTATTGTGACTCTTGCAGGAGATTCCCTGCCTCTGATGGTGACAAGCAAGAGGGACCAGTCCATCTCCCTGGTGCTTTTCAGAGAGAGGTGATGTGTTTGTGGAACCAAATCCTTCACTTCTAGTTGCAGCTGAAGAAAGAGGTCAAGAATGGGCTATTTAATGTCTGACATTCCTTCTTTGTGGTGAATTTATGTCCTATGCCCAAGATCTCAGAATGTTGCTTCAGTTTTACCTGAACCACATGGTTCCAGCTTCCCAGCAAAAATGCTGAAGCCCTGTGTCATGGATTCCTGCAACATACAAGAATAGTTTCATTTAAGCACAACAGTTACATGGCAAATACATTCCATTTAATAATTGATTAAGTCTTACACGAAAAATAGAGAGTACAACAGAAGATTCATTTCCAGAAAGGGAATTTAAAAAAAATAATTGGAATTAGATTCTGGGTTGGAGAGAGAGCTGGGGATGGCTGATAACATTTTGACAATGATGAGTGAGGCTTTAGGAAATAAATACAGCCAGGATTATTGAAGTCTTTTCAGCAGCAGAGTCTCCAATTCAGTGGAAGCATATGAAAAAATATTTGCCTTTTTTCAAGTCACCTAATCACTCTAGAAAGCTGGCAGCAATTCAAGTGATGTACACTTAAAATGTCAGGCTATATTATAGATTTCAACCTTCAGAATGTGCTGTAAAGAATAATTCATTTAAGTTATTTTAGTGGAAAAATAATTTGAATCTTTCTGTATTACTTGTGGGATTTGTTGTCTAAGTCAAGGAAGTATAAAAATAAGTAAATGAATAATAGGCAAAACAGAGGAGAACTTGAACTGACCAACACCTTTTCTGAAGATCAGCAAATATCAAGGAAAGAAAAGGACATTGTGAGGGAAATGGGAATCCCCTTTGTGTGGCACTCTCTTCTTCCTCATCTGCTACACTCCATTCCGTATTACCACCTGAATTAAAAACAAAGCAAAACTCCATCCTATGGTGACAAATACCAGTTTTCTATTAAACAAACTCAAGGCCAGTACCAAGAAGGGTTTTACTCCACTATAAAACTCATTAATTATCTCTGGTTCTGCAAAGGCACGACGATGGACTCCCTCTGCCGGCTTCACATCTGCAGCTGGTTAGGAAACAACCACAGGGCTCTGTGCATCCGTCACTGGGCGGGGAAAGATCTGTTGGGCTGTGATACACAACAGCTCTGATTGAAATGTCATTGCCAGGATTTCTCCTGAAGAGAAAGAGGGGGAAGAGCCCGACCGTGGTCAAATGGTTTTGGTGCAGAACAGAATGAGAGGCTTGAACAGGGGCAAACACCAGGCGAGCCCTACTGGTGTGCTTGGCAGTGTCTGCTGAAGTAGTGCATCTTCCACAGAAAGAGTCTAACCTGTAAATAATCTTCCAGCAACATAATTCCCCCAACACTGTTAAGGGTCCTCTCCATCTTAATTAATCTGTGAAGATAAATGTCCTCACAGGAGAGAAGAGTCTAGTTGTTGATTTCTGCAGGGATGCCTATTGGCAGGATCACTCCCTTCCTATCTCCATTTGGATTGCATAAATACAGCTTTGTGTTTTACATGCCCAGAATTCCTCTTTCAGCTCTGCAGACCTAATTGTTACAGACTGAACTTGTACCTGGCAGAAGAAAGTCCCCTCAATGTTGCAGGAGAGAGCAGAGAGTCTTGCAAAACACCTTTGTATTAGAGGGAAGGGGCATAAGTCTGGGATACCAAATAAATTGTCAAGCCTGGAGGGGGAACTGCAGGTGGAGGGAATTGGATGTGATACCTGGTCCTGGGAGGTGACCACTAGAGACTTACTTATGTCTTGGCCATGGGGCTGGCTGAGGCTCTTCCCCATCAATGGTACAGAGACACCTGCTGAGATAGGCTCTGGTATCAGTGCTACCTCACTTTTTTGGCTTCCAGCTCCAGTTGTTGCTTCACATCCATTCTTTGTATTTTCCCCACAATCCCTGGCCATGACAAACCATGTCATTCAGAAAAGTTTTTGTTCCTGATCACTTCCATAATGCATCCTTGGTTGTGGCAAATGTTTGTTGTCATTGTTATCCAACCTTGTTCTTCCCCACAAAGGGAAGAGAATTAAATTAAATGCTTCATTTCCAATTGCCATTTCTTTGGCTTTTTCTTCCAGCCATTGAAATTCAGCTGTCCTCTCTCAGTTAGATTAAAGCGACCTTTAATAGATGTTATTTTTCCTCAGTAATAATACTTACATGCTGTAATCAAGTCTCTGTTTGATCTTTTTAATAAGCTAAACAGACCAATTTCCTTAAGACTATTCCTATCAGACCCCTCCTACATTTGCTTTTGCAAAGGAAAGCTGTTTTTTGCTAAGCAGCCTACTCTATTTTCAACACCCATTTGAGACTCTCAATGCATCCTCTCCAAAATAATATCCCAAAGAGTCATTTTGAGGCTTGACTGCCTCAACTAGTCTCCATCCGTTCTGCCTTCAAGTTGAAGAGATGCCACCTGGCAATGAAGTTTTGGGCAATGAAGTAATGTAGTTTTGCACACTATCTGGGAGTTGTTTGTGAGATGAGATTGACAGTAGTCGTTGTGTGCACTCCTTGAGTTTCCATCAGCCCTGATGTCTGTGCTGGCCACTGCTTCCCCAGCTGCTCCTGAAGGTCAACACCCTGTACATCTCCATCCTAGAGCCACCAACATGCATGGTCCTGCAAGGAAAGTAGACCCTCTTGCAGATAAAACTGACACAACAATCCCCCTGTGGCCCCAAAAGTAGTGTCGCTCCTTTGCACTGGTCAGCAGCAGGGCCTCAAGACAGCTGCAAAAAAACTGAGAGAAGGGAAAACCCTGGCGCCGCGGGGTTTGTGCAAGGTCACCCCACAGCTGCGTGCTTGAGGTGCTGGTGGTGTCCCTGTCCTGGGTCCAGGGGTGGGGGGGATTGCAGGGCCAGGCTGGGGAAGAAGCGCGGGGGAAGTAGTGGACTAGCAGAAAATAAATCACAGTGCCTCGGTGCTGTCACTCTCTGCCCCAACTGGTTTCGACAAACAAAACTTCACTGTCCACTGACAAGAACAAATAAACTGAGTTGGGAGAGACTGAAATTCACAGGGGATCTGAAATATTTACCTTGATACCTTATAAGGCTAATAACCACTTTGCTGCTTTGCAGCCATTGACAGAATAAAAAAAACCCAACAACAACAAAAACAACTAAAAGACAAACAAAAACTTACCTAAAATGTTTGGGGCTTTTGACTAGTTCAACCTGTCCTGGCAAAAGCATCAAAGCAGGATTAGAACAAGGTTTTAATTATACAACTTCCCTCCACCCCCTTCCCCTTCTCCCCTCCAAATCTCTTGCGTTTGATTATGGAGATCTGTGGAGTCAGCCAGATATTGCAGCACCTAATATAAATGATTTCATTCAAGCTCCTCCACCAAAGACACAACGAGCATTTTAAAAGCCGTAGGTGAACCTTTTGCTCTTGACTGTGCGTGTTCTCCAAGCTGTGCTGCTTTCTTTCATATTCTTGCAAGCCACCCTTTTCAGAATTACCTGTAAGAGTCAGAAATTTGTGCATGCCAGCAGGTCCAGACAAATAAATAACTCACCCTGTGAGGAAATGTCCGTCATCTGCTGGACATCAAGTAAATCTTCCTCCCCAGCGCTTAGCTGGGTTCTGTACTGGTTTTGGCCAATGCTTCTCAGCAGTAAAGTAGTGGTAAATAAAAATACATGTACATTCACTCAGAAAGTATAAAATGTGGACTTGATGATCTCAAAGGTCTTTTCCAACCTAAACAATTCTGTCATTCTACCGTTGGAAATAACTTAATTTCTCTGTGTTTTGTTTTTTTTTTCCTTGACTGCACAATTGCATCAAGGCTTTAAGGAGACAGTTGAATTAGCTTCAGTTAAAGTTCCTGAAGCAGCTCCACATTAGATTTGCGTCATCAGTGCATTGGACACAGTGGGTTAATTGTAGCGCTGACACACCAGGGATTACTCACTTGTGTTGATCAAAGGAAACTCATCCGAAATGGGTGAGGCTGGAAGGGATTTAAATCATGGATGGATCTGACAGTTCAGACTGTTCTCAGCGGAAGAAGTTGGGTGTTTCGCTGCACATTAGGCAAATATTCAAATATGGAACCTTACGTTGAACTCCTGATCTTTACAGCTGGGGACAAATCCTCCATTGAAAGAAGATTTTAATTTACTGGGACTTCAGGTCAGATTGCAAACTCAAAACTAGCTTTGCAGAATTGGTGTTTTTTAAAAGACAATCTCCTTCCACTTGTGAACTAAACTATTTCAGTATCGTGTTCACAAGGATGAGGAAAGGGTAAAATCCTGTCTGAATAGTTCTGCCAATGTCAGGGTGACCCTGTTTTCTACAGCCACAAAATGATGTGTCTGATTAATAAAGTGTGAGATATTTGACTACTTGAAATACAGTAAGAAAACCAGATATTTTTTTTTTCTGTTTGCTGCTTGTCATACCTCTCATGCATTTTTAGAAACAAATTTCTTCCTCATATAGCCTCTCCCATTATTTTAAACTGTGTGTGACTCACCGTTGTGCTGGACTACCTTTACCCTGAGCATGAAATTGTGGATTATAGGGCTACTGTACATGGATTTATTACTAAAGGACCAGCTCTGCCTATGTATCCTGTTTTCATTACTAGTTAAAAAGAAGCCACGGCGTGTGTGCGTGTGTGTAAACACATTTAAGAAAACCCACTTATTTTTCCTTCTTTGTTTTTTATTTTCTTTTTTAATCAGAGATTAAAGTTTTGGTTGGCTTCCCATCCCCAAGTCTCTGTAGATGCACTATAAAACGCTGCCAGCACACTGGAAGTTTGTTACTGCCGTTTGTCATTACCAGTCATCCCAGATTAGAAGAACTCCCTCCCACATGTCTTCAAGGCGCCCAGCCCGAGGGTTCTAATTAACACCATAGTAATGGACTAGGCAACCACACTTTTTTTCCACTTCATGATTTTCAAATGCTTGACTTTTTCAACCTAATGAAATTACTATAGTTTATCTAATTTGGTTTTGTTGTTGTGGTTGTGGGAGCACAGTTTTTTTAGATGGAATTCACCTTCATAAACAACAATGCTGTGCCTGATGATCCTGCTCTGTCTCTTCCAGCCACTCATCTCTGTCTTGGTGCCACTGATTACACCCCTAAATGCTACTTCTCCAGTTCTTTATGTGTGGGTGGAATAACTTTTAGATTTCTACCTTTTAGGAATTCTTCATATTTCCCATAAAGACTGCAGGAGTCCCTAATTATGAATACAGTGAATAGTTAATGATTGAATGATGTACAGATTCATAGAATCACTGAATCATGGAAGTATTCTGGTTGGAAGAGATCTTCAAGATCCTGAAGTCCAATCATTGATGCAGCACTTCTAGTCACCACGAAACCAAGTCCCTCAGCACAACATCTCCATGGCTTTGAAATCCCTCCAGGGTTGGCAACTCCAACATTGCCCTGAACAGACTGGTCCAGGGCTTGACAACCATTTCATGGAATATTGTTTTCCTAATAGCATTAATGGTGAAGGCAGAAAGGATCATAAGACTTGATTTTTAGGGTAATAGAAGACAACTTACAATTTTTTGTTTAACTTAGATGGCAAAGTCAGTGACTATTATCCATCCTAACTACACAGAGTTACTGGAGTAGATAGCAAAGAGAAGAACTGATCAAGAGGAGTAGCTGCATGACAGTTTATTTGGAGCTGAGGTTTTACTGCTCTTTGTCCAGCACACATACCTATAGGGTGCATGGGAAGAAGGGATACGAAAAACAAAAGAAAACAAAACAAAACAGACAAGATTCTTAGATTTAAAAAAGATGGACAATATTTTGCTGAATTATTTTTTTTTAAATAATGAGAGCTGTTTTGGTAGGAAACTCCTCTGGGGAAATTACAAGAACAATTCTTTTCTTTCTCTTTTCTTTGGTTTGCATCTCCAGTGGGCACTGTAACTGGAAGATGGCATATGTGCTAGACACAAATGCCCAGCTGAAGGTTAAAAAAATGTGCCTCAAAATCCAACAAAAGACCTCAGTGAAAAGGAGATGTTTTCATTTCCCTTAAAGTTTACAGGGTGTTTTGTTTTGGTTTTTTTGTTGTTTTTTTTTTTTTTTTTCCCCAGCCCACAAGCCATTTGTGGTCATTCCACATGCCCATTCTTTAAATTTATGATGATTATTTGGTATTTGTGTTGCACGAGGGCTGAGAGCCAGCTTTCTCACTCCAGGGGCTCACGGTGTGAATATCTTCCAAGGAAGGGAACAGCAGCAATCCCAGGAGCACCCATCTGCCTTTAGCATTTCCTTTCTCCCCACTAATTTTTTTCTATCCAGCCTCAGTGGGAAGGCTGATATATTTTTTACTGAGTAGGCTGGGAAAGCTAAGGGACTTAAAGGAGTCCAAAATATCCTGAGACAAGATGGAGAAGAAGAAAGTGGGGACAGAGCAGCCCCAACTGTTTCACTGAAGAAATAGGACTGAAAAAAAAAAGATTTGCAGACCTTCAGCAAGAGCCATCAAGAAGAATTACAGCAAACCATGGCCAGTGCTGTATATCACACCCAGCATGGAGGAAAGACAGTTTGTGTGGTAGAAATATTACAGGTTATTTCAGGAAGCCTTATTTTATTAAACAATGGGATATTTAATAATGACAGCTTATCTGCTCTATATAAGTGAATTGCTGGATAAAAGCTGCATGCACAGAAAACCCATGACTCCCTCAGACATCACTGCTCCCATGTGTGTGCAGAGCAATATTCCCTGGGAGCAGCTTTTGGTTCCTGTAAAATTATCTTATTGAGCACCATCAGGAGAGAAATCCAGGATTCCCTATATGAGATATTTGGGTATTTGTGGCTGATGTTAAATGGTCCCACTAGCTGCTCAGAGGCACACAGGACCACTTGTCCCCATGGAGATCTGGATGAAATTTAAACTACAAAGGGGTTAAATTTCAAACCAAGTCCATGTCTCCTTTGAAGCCTGACTCACCCTTTCTCTTGCATCCTTTTGGTTTTATGCTGAGAGGAGCACTGGGAGTGAGTGGGTTAGGGCCCTCCTAGGTCCAAGGCCCAGTGCTGGAGGCTGAGGCCAACTGATCATTTGCATGGTCCAACTGGGAACCATAGTTCAGTTTTCCCTGACAAGGATTAAAGCATCTGTCTGCAGATGCAAGGAGGCAAACAGTCCAGAGGTGCAATTTGTCCATCAGTGCAACCCGTTATTAAGTCATCCATTGCACACTGCTCCTCCTCCCTTGCTGTCATGTTCCTGCTTGTTTTCATGTCTCTAATTTGTCATTCCCAAACAGGCTGAGAACTTTTTTTTGTTAACTTTGCCCATCTATTTTCACCCCAAAGCATTTCTGCCACCACTGATTCCTCTGAAAAAAATCACACCTCACTCATTTCCTTGTGGCAAATAAAGCCAGATCTGGTTGCACTGGCTCCTGTTGCCCTGATCGACCAGCTGTGAGAAAGCATCATCTAGAAGCAAACTACTTTCTTGTGACAGGGACAACCACAGACAGTCAAGAAGAGAAAATCTGGCTGTCTTTGCTGCCCCAGAGTTTGCTTCCATGATGTGCAGCATTGCGTCACTGGTCTGGGAAAGGGCCCAAATCCCAGCAGAAGGATGTTTCTGCTACCGAGATTAAAAGATAAATAATTTCTTGATTTCTTTTTTTTTTTTTTCCCCTCTACCTAATTCTTTTTTACCCTTTTTAGCCTACTAATATAGCCCATCTAGATACAAACTTTTCCCATCTTATTAGATTCCCTGATTTCCTTTTTCCCACAGTTCAGAATGAGTGGTGAATAATTAGACTTTACAACACATGCTTCTGCTGTTACAGCCCCTCATCATAAAAACACTCATGGGAACTTGAATTTAAGCAAGCATTTGAGGCAAGAACTGAAGCAGAAATCAATATACTCTCAATGACATACTTTATCCCTCATAATTACCTTAAAATAAGCAAGAAGGACATTAAAGTGGCAGTAACTGTAACCTGTGTTTTCTAATTGCTCTGCAACATGCCATTTCACAGGTTTCCTCAGTAAATTAAAAAAGCTGAATGGCATTTTATGGGGGATTCTTTTAAAAAAATCATGGATGTTCCTTTGAAAATGAGATACTTGATATGTCTCCTTCCATGATTCTAAGGAACAGAAAATGTCTTGTGTCCTAGGATATGAATAAATTATTTGAATAAGTTTAAAGCAAACACACAATTAAATAGCTGGATCACACCCTGAACAGATTTCTGAGGCTGAAATCAGAGCTTGAGAAATGGTCCACAATTCCACGATGGCTCACCAAATGGCTGGAGCTTCAAACATCTGGAATTTAAAACTTTTTAATGTCTCTTCTCCATAAATTTTAGCCACCTCAAGGTCTTTCCGCCACAACTACAACTTTCCTGACATGTTTTAGTGCTTGAGGTTAAAAATCACACTTTAGCTCAGCTCTGTCAGGGTCAGATTTGTGGAGGGTAATTCTGTTGGACAAGATATCTTTGAGATTGCTTAAAAATCTGTCACTTGGGGGAAGAAATAAGACTTTTCCACAGTCCCTTTGAAGAAGAAACTATTCAAGTGAACAAAAAAGGCTGGCTCAGCTTGCAACAGGGGAAAGAAAAAGCGAAGCTAAATTACCTAAACAGCATCTCAACTCTCTGCAATATGGCATTGTTTTGCAGCCAGATTAAGTGAGCAGATTGGAGTCCTTGCCAGGGTTAAGACCAGTCACATCAAGACTTGAGCAAAAAAATTAGCGGGTAAGCCAATTTTCCCAGAAATCTCCAAAGACTAGCTTCAGGAATGATGGTTTTTCCATTCTACTTAGCACTCCACGGCACAGTTTCACAAAACTTTTCAGTCCTTCCAACATCCAGCTTTAACGGGTGGTATTTCCTATTTTGACTGGTACAGAGCTCATCTATACATCTATTAAAGTGCTCAAAAGAGCTTTTACCAAAGTCGTCTTTTCTCTCAACTTCCCTTCATGAGCTTTAATGAAGAAATGTCCTTGCTCCCATGTCATGGCCCATATGCCATCTTTGCTTTTTTTTCAGCATTTTGTTTGTTTTTCTTGTGAAGCTGCAGCCTGCTTAAATTAAAGCAAGAAGGTGAACCATTGGCATCTTAATCCATGGTTCAAACACCTGAGTTCTTGGTAGGAAAAACACCCGAACTATCCGACCCTTAAGGAACAGGACTGCTCTTAATGTAGCTGAGTTCCAAGAAAAACTTGAGGTGTGGTCTTTCTGGAGAGAAATGTTCCAAAATTATTGCCTCTGAGTCTGGTTACAGTCAAATTAAGAGCTACGATAAAATACGTTTATGTTGGTGGAGAGATACCCAGCAGCTTGTGCTTCCAGCATGTCTTGCAGGTGGGAGATGCCAAGGAATGTCCCTTATGTTTATTGAAAACAACTTTCTTAAAAAGAGAAAAAACTTGGTTATCTCTTGGATATTTGGAGTTTCTTTAAACTCTCTGTTTGCTGTGGTGGGGGACTCTCATGGACTGCAGCTGTTTGTGCCTTTTGTGGCCCTCTTCTGCTTTCTCATCTCAGAAAGTGGACTCTCCCAAGCAGATGCACGCTGTCAAGAAGAATGACAACTCTGTGGCAGAAGACCAACAGCCCTGGGCTGAGGAGCAACAGCCTGGCTGTTTGTTTATTTGGTTCTGGCATGTCAATGAAGACGTATCAGGTCTCTCTCCTACCCATTGTGTTCCTCCCTGGCCTTAGCCTGGGCAAGAGCTCACAAGCATTGTACATGATGGCCCAAGCCAGGAGGTTTCAGGGAAGTTCCCTGCATGTCTTCTCAACTCAGAGAGATCCTCAGCTGCTTCTGAAGTCCTTGTGAAGTTGTGATGTTAACCTCGATGTCCTGGACAAATTCCAATGTAAGTAATTACAAACTGCCTATCTCATTTCAGCCTCCTATGTCAACTACATGGAGTGTACTTTGGCTCTGACAGTCTTTCTCCATTTTTCTGTCCTAAAAAGTTGCATACCACTGCTTTATGGAATTGTTCTTCTTCCACCTATGGTGGTTGACCCGTTTGTGATGCAAACTTTGCCCCACAAAGGAATGAAGAACAAATGTGTCCCCAAATTCTCACCATATATAATGTTCTTCAGACAGTGGAGACATGACTTCTCCAATAGGTCTCTACCTCCTGACAGAGGATGGATGGGACTGGGAAGTTGGCTGCCCTGCTCTAACTATTTTCAGTTGATGGATGACTCTGTAATACTGTCAGCAAAAGCCATCACTCAACGCCCTCCCAAGAGTGCATTACAGCACATAGCTGCCTCCAAATCAGGGACCTGCAGTCAGCCTTCTGCCACCAGATAACTCACACAGCATAAAATCTCTCCCCTACTTAATGGTGAATCGCAGTGTTTGTGATGCTCACCAAGTCCCTGGAAGGAAGGGTGCAAGAGGACATCCAAATAGGCTATGTACTTTACCTCCAGCTTCTGCTCAGAGGCTGTCCACAACGGTGCACAGCAATGTGGCAAAGGAGGTGAGCTGTCTTCCGAGTCCAAAAGTTGGAATAAATACCCCTTCTTGCTAACAAAGAAATTTTCCACAACCCCTTTTGCTCTGCCAAGCCAACTCTGCCTTCCCTGCCACAAACCAGCCCATCAATCTGCCTTATCACACCCTGATCTCGCAGTGCTCTCAACTCCAGATTTCCCCCAGGTCTTAACATCTCTGACCCTTGGCCAGACAGTACAGGAAACACGTAATAAAAAAGTTACTAGAACCACTCAGCAGAGTAAATGTGGGGACATTTGTGCACCCTGAGAAAAACCACAGGCGCAGCTGCCTGAAGCCAAGACATTTACTCACCTTCAGATATTTATTATTCCTTTCTTCCAACCTGCTTCCTCGCTGCCATCTGTCTCCAGAGCAGGAGGAGTGCATTCCGGATTACCCCCGACGCTTAAAATGAGGAAAGACAATGACACAAATGGAAAACTGTTTGCTTGGAGGTCATGGGCTTTTCTGCACGTCTCTGCTGGCCACTTAACCCCTCTGCCTCCCATCCTCTCCTAATTTTGGACCATATCCATGAGGTTTCTTTATTTTGGAGTGTTTCCATAAGGTTCCTTTAAAAATGAGGGGATGCTACTTCAGACCCATCTCTAGTAAAAAAAATCCAAACAAACAACATAAATCTTTGTGTTGTTTTTATGTTCTTATAGCAGGAAGGCTAGAGGTGGGTGATGTGGCAGGATTCAGTGATGCTTGAGATCTGGTGTCTCTGTCCTGTTGTGACAACATATATCCAAGTACACCAAAGTCCTTGAGAGATTTCTGTGACTAGATAGCTCTTCTTTCTAACTCACTCACTTGTGCTCAGCTGTTTTTATTTACTTTCCTTTTTATTTTAATCAAAGTGAATCAAAGCACCTGATAGAGTATTAATGGAGAATGAGACCTGGCTGCAGAAAGGATTAATTTCTATTCCAGTTTAGTCTCATTTTGAAAACTCACCTGAGCCACATGGCTAAACATACCTAAATCATGCCTGAGAATAAGGTAAATGCACATGCACAAAGACATAAGTGATGAATAAATAATTTTCCAGATAGAACAGGCAGCTGTAATCTTTTTGGGAATAAAAATTTTCTTCTGATCCACCCTGCCTTGTTTTGACCCACTCTATCTTGTCAGCCTAGTATCAGTGGGAGATCCTACATCCAGAGGAGGCTGACATGGTCATGTCTCTATATCTTCAACACTGGAGAGACAAATCTTCTATCCATAGCCTTCAGTGCAATTACATGTTACTGTCATGTAAAGGCAGTATTCAAAACAGTGACTGTGTTTTGTTATAGAGAAAATAAGGTGTCTGGATCTCTCCTCCCCACATCCAGAGGCACTAAAGGCCATACATGTGAAATCTTACACTGAACCTGTTTCCTCTTTCCACCACCATGCACTCTGCCACATCAATGCAGCTCCCACCCTGGGATCTGGAAATTCTGTATCCCTTTTCAGAGATGGCCCTTTGATTTTTCTTGGAGCCGGCTGTGTTTTCAAGCCTTTCTGAGATAGCTGCACAGGAGCAGGAAATTCTGTAGACCCCACTCTGCCTCAGGAAGAGGAGATGGAGCCAAACTCCTATTAGCTCTTCCTTTGCATTTGCAACCGTTCGGAAGAAAAAAAAAAGTCACCAGACACAAAAAAGTGCCAGGCACAGGCATTTTCAATTAACTTATTTATTCCTTTTCCCTTTCTTACAGTGTTCAGCACAAAATGTTTCCACTCAAGTTCAATGCCCAGGTCAATAGCTGCCGATAGGCAGGCAGAGGGTATCGCTCTGCAGAGCAGTCTGTGGGAAAGCAGAGCAACTGTTAGTTCTTGACAAGATTTCAGCTTCAATGCATGAATCAAATACCTGAATCAAATTATTATGTGCAGCTGTGAAAATTGTGATCGTGAAACCTGATTACAGTTTCCCCCCCCCCCCCCCCCCCCCAAAGGCAGGGGCAAAATAAAAAAAACCTTCCCCTTTCCCAAGTAAAAATTTCATGAAAAAAAGAATACTTTTTCCCTTTGCTTTTCTTTTTTTTTGGAAGGAAACTGGACAGTGCCAACAGAGTTCAGAGCTCATGGGAGGTCAGGATGGAGACACATTATTCTCTTGGTGGTTGGTCACTGATTTTTGGAAACTTTTTTTTCCCTTGGTTGTTTGTCTCTCCCACCTCATGAACCATTTCAAGACAACTGGTGATAATCCCTAAAAGACTGCAATTTGTTTTGTTTTCTAACAAGCACACTCTTAATTTGGCCATGACTCTCCCCACATCTATTTTGCATGCTTTGAAAGCCACACAACCTTCAGAGATTTTCACTTGCATGTAAACAAGCCTTGGGTTTTCCCTAGGCAAGGTACATTGCAGTGACACACATGCAGAACACAGAGACCTCCTGCTCATGGTTTAATAGCAGCTCATACTTCAGCAGCATAGTGCTCGTTAAACTTTCATGCTCCAGCTAACAACCCATTAAAGAGGATGCAATCTGAACCAGATGGGCCCAGGTCATCATCCCTAATGTCCCTCACAATGATATCCAACCTTAGGTTGCATCTATAAGTCTTACTTATCCATTTGCCCGATTGAATGGGTCTACTTGTTTGAGTAGAAGAGAGTCACACAAGTATTACAGCTTTTAAAATGTGTGGAGCTATAAACTTCACTAGATAGAAATGTTTTCCATGTTCAGAATATCTGCTGCTGATGGGCTCTCCATGTGGTCTTCTAGTCAGGCTGCTCCACTGGGAGGATGGAGACCTGAGTTCAACCCTTTGTATGGCACAGACTTCTTGGGTGCCTTAGGGAACATCAGGCTGCAAAGACAGGAGTGGCAGATGGAAACATGGAAAGCATGGTAGGGTGGGACCTGTTGGGGAATACTCTGGGATGTGTTGTGTGTTGTCCCTGCTTGGTGTGAGCACATCCTTATTTGTCTTCTCTACACCATGGTAGTGGGAGCTGGTGAAAATGGTGGGACACAGTGGGAGTGTAGAGAGGGACAAGACCATCATGGCATAGCCTGGGTGGATGTCTGCAGGACTTTGACAGTACACAGACATCAGCTGTGGAGTATATAGGTGATAAAGCAGCACGATTAAACAGGGAGGAGCTGTACCACCTCCACTGCCCTCGGGGTTTTCTTGTTACAGGATGAAAGCCCCAAAGCTGTCTGTGAACTTGGGCCTTTAGATTGGCAATTTGCTGGGCTCTCTGCCAAGCCACGAGGCCAGATGTTCCTGACGTCTTTTGAAAACCACTGTCTCAGTCAGTAAACATCACATCAGCCCAAGCTCAAACCTGATTAAAGGAAACTTTGGATTTTCCACTTAGTGAAGAAGGGGTGAAAGGTAGGAATGTACAAGAGTTTGCTCTTAGCCAAGAATGAATCAAGAAAGTCAGTGTCTTTATTTGACTGACTACAACTACTGTGTAACTTCAGTCTTGGTGCAACTTCACTGTAACACGGTCACCAGCAAGTCTAAAAAATGTTGGGTTTCAGTCAGAGGATCCTACCAGAGTTCATCTGGTTCCTAAGGGTTATAAATAATCACATTACTTAAGTTAAGAAACCTGGGCTGCAAAACTGCACCAGAACAAGCTGTCTGTGGGAAATTCCTGCTCCTCATTACTTCCATTCCTGATGCTACAAAGATAACTGCTTTCTTCATTGTGGTGTGACATCTGCTTGAGTGCAAGCACATGCCACAGAAAGGTATCCAAGTATTCTAGAATGACAGGAAGATTGGTGACTGCTTCTTCTTTGGAAACCTAAATAAACCTACAGGCAGCTCTTGTTGGGTTTTTCCTCCCTCCAGCTCCTCATTCTCGACCTGTAACAGAACAATGGGGGCTGGATATCCTTTCTTGACAGCATCTCTTTGAGATGATGCTGTTGAGGTTGTGTCCAAATTGTGGTTTCTTTCTCCCATTATCTTCTCCCCAGTCTTCTAGAGTTTTTGCCTGAGAAGATATATGTGTGTGTATATTCATGAAACACTCCCAGCAGCAGTAAATGAGAGTGTTTGCAAATAATAAACAGAGCAACTTTATGCAACGATATTGCAAGTTTTAAGTTCCTAAAGAGCATTTCTTGTGTTGTTTAAAGTGTATATAAAAATATATCCTATCCTCAGCAACCTCTGTTTCTGAAAGACAATCAAGAGAGCTTGCCAGCTTTTTACTGTGATGACAGCAAGTGGAGGGGAAGTGGATTGTTAATGTTCATATCACACCAACTCTCTGGATGGACTTGTTGTGTGATAAGATGGGTTTAGATGCAGGTTTATGGTAACTGATCTCAGAGCTTGAATTGCATCCAGCAACTCCAGCAAATTTAATACATCTCAACACCAGACATCTGCAAAACTGGCTGGGAAAGGAAATCTTACATGTCAGTCCAATATCTCTGCATGCTCACCCTCCTGCCAGTGCTTTGCCTTTCTGATTTCGTGAAAAGTTAAACTTAAAAATCTAAATCTTTTTGTTCAGTGAAAATGGCCATGAGTATAAAATAAAAGCACAGTATCTGATTTTTCTTATATATTCAGCCCAGCTTGAACACTCTAATGAGATTTCCATTAGTGTGTGCTTGGGTACATGCTGGACAACAATTGTTTGATGACAGGTTGGACATACAGAAAGAGCTTCAGTATCTGATGGGCAAAACATGGGAGTGAGTTGCTTTGTGTTTAGCTAAACCATCAATCCCTCTCTTCCGATCTTAGCCATGAGCAATATGACATGACACAATGATTAATTGGATTTTAATGCACATTTGAGGTGCAAAGGAGAATGACTTCAACCACCTGAGAAGTGCATTAATGTTTGGTAATAAACTGCTAGGGGAACTCTCCCACAGGAAGGCTGAGAGAAGTGGAGAAAGGGAGAAGTATCATTGCTAAGTGCTGCAAGGGTCTCAGAAATCACATCAGGAGCTGAGGAGCCCTGAGCAAACTAATCATTCTCCACCAAGCTGCTGCTGAGTCAGGACAGGCTGCTAGGATGTGAAAAGAAAGGCAAATTGTGGGGTCCTGCCTATCTCAGTGTAGATAACCAAAGCGTTATATACAGCCTTGAAGCCCTTGGAGCAGAGCCCCAGTGCTCTACCTCAAGTTGTGACAGGTGAGGATGTGGCTCTCAGATGAAAGGGCAACTGCTGAGGTAACTGGGAGAGCACCTTGACCTTGCAGAGGCTGTGGAGCATTTCCTGTGGTGGCAAAGCTGATTTAAGAAGTTCCCATTCAAACCTTTATTTACACAGTTCTAAGTGAGCTGTGCTACAGATGGAGCTCTGGAATTATCTAGGCCAAAGCTCAGAAGTGTCTCTTTTAAACCCAGGTCATGTCACTGATATTTCTGTGCAAATTGTACCTCTGAGGAAAATTTGTGTGGTACCTCACCTGTAGGCAGGTATCAAGTTCATTTGGTGGTAGCTTCACCAAAAAGTGTAGGAGCTGGGTATTAGAGCTGGTGATTACAACTGGCTCGGATTTATTTCATTTTAGGCGTAGGTCATTGTATGGATTTGTGCTATAAATGGATCTTCAAAGAACTGATGTGGCAGGAAGACTTGGGAATGGGGAGCAAGAGAGAGAGGGATGGTGTGACAAGGGCTCAGAAAGAACAGGCAGGTGGTCTTGTCCTCTCTACCAAGGAAATCCCAATTCCCAACTGCAAGCTATGTGTGGAAGAGCAGGCAAAATCACACGTGAGCATGGACTTAAAGCATGAGAAGAAAGTAAGCTATTTCCAACCATTTTCAAGGTTGAGGAGATGGCCAAGTGCACATGACCATGTGTTTGCACAACCACTCAGGCTGAGGTAGTTATTGTTATGGGGAAAATATCCATTGTCTTGTTATTTTTACTTAAAAAAAAATTATTCCCTTGGAGGAAAACTCCTTCTATACAAGAAACCCAAAGAGATTCTAGGTAAATTACTGAATGTATTAGTGAGGTGTTGATAACATTATCACATCTCATTGAATCCGTAGGCAATTCCAGGGTGAGAATTCACATCTGTGACGTCAGGTAGCCCAGTGAGATATGTGAGCCCGTGCTGATCTGTATTAACTGCTTTAACAGTAGAGCCAGGATATGATTTATCTCACTTTCGTTTTACTGTGTGCAACGTGAAAAATGCTCTGGGCCCTAAATGAAGTAATAAAAGCAGATGAAATCAGATCAACTACTTGGTGAGAGTTACAAATGACCGTAGGAACATTCAGAGGCATTCAACAAACCGTTAAATGCTTTTGCTCCTGCCAACCCGTAATGGCCAACCTGATAGTAGAGCAGTAATTTATTGAACTACTTTGTCCTCCACATGCACATGCGTGATGTAAACAGACAGATAATAAACAGCAGCTGGGGATCCCTTTTTTTCATGCAAAAGGGAACTTGTTTAAAATTTTTCTTGCTCCCAACTGTAAAAATGTTTACTTTTTTCAGGCTAGGACAATAGCCTTCGTATCACAAAACAACGTTAATCATCCTGAGTGGCGGCTCTGAGACAGAGAGATGAAAAAAAAGAGGTGGAAGTTTGAGCCGTTTGTGATGGTTTAAACCAATCCCTGGAAATCAGACAATGTCAGTTCAGTTTACTACACATTTTTATGTAAGTAGTCAACGCTGCTATTAACAGCTGGACTTCAAAGTTCAGATGGAGCAGGAGTCTTGAGGTCTGTGCAATGTTACTTTTCTCCCCCCCTCCCCATCCGTGTAGTCATTAACAAGAGTTGGTTTACATGAACATCAAGTGCTGATAAGGATGTCTGAGTATTGACACAGAAATTGCTCAGTAAAGAGAGCAATTTATAGAAAAGCCAAGTGCAAGACATTAGTCATGCACTATTAGGGGACAGCTAAGTTTTACAGAAGGATCTTTTGAACTCGATTGGACTTGAACTTAATAAAAGCAAATTCCAAAGGAGAGGTTTGCTTTATGTTGGCCAAACATATTAAAACAACATTGCTCTGAAGGTAATAATAGCAATTCAATTAACCTAATTCTGCCTTCATTGGAAATACAATTATTCTGAACAATCAGAACTTAATTGCAAGCTTATAACTATTAAAGAAGGTTGAAAGTTGAGAAAGGGTTGTTCTCTAATATTTTACCTGCTGATAAATGAAAAATTGCAAAAGATTGCTGCCATTGCAGAAAAATAATTGAAGTGTAATAGTACTTGTAATATAAAAGTTTTTAATAGAAATAATAATATAAAATTAGGAACTGTGTAATAAT